>JAOUQZ010000030.1:11848837-11862432 GCA_028564935.1 Neosilurus hyrtlii
GAACAGAATGAAGCAGTTATTCTGCTCCTTTTGATCAGATATGTCTAACAGCCCACTCAGCCAAACCCTTAACAAACACAGTACACATGGACACATAATATAATTTAAAACATCACACATACTGCATATTGGATATGATTTTGCAAGGCTATGAAATCATATCCAATATGCAGTATGTGTGACGTTTTAAATTATATTATGGAGGAATATAGAAAATTCAAAAGAGTTTACAAACTTATAAGCACCTCTGTGTTTCGTGGGTGGTTAGCATAATACACACAGTGCCAATGATTAGGTATGTATCAAATAACAGTGCTTTGTACAATAATTGTGTTGTAATCATTTTCTTTCATCATTACAATTTTTTCTTATTCAACCTCCCCAGACAAGAAACAAACATGCCCTAATTACAGTCTGATGTCTATAAAGCTATTATGGTGAAAAACAGGGAAAAAAATGTCAAAACCATATTTTCCTGTTTCTTTTTGAAAGCTACCCAGTTAACAATTTATGATTTAACAATGTTGCTACAATGTTGCACAAACGTTACGGTAACATTATTTGTAGGCTCCAAAATTGTTGTCAGATATTACAGTAACATTCATTTGGAAGGACTGTGCACATGTGTACTGTGTTTTCCTTCTCAGTTCCCACGTAATTCACTGAAAGGAAATCCTAGGATATGCCCAGCCCGTGTCCCATGAGAGATGGCTCTGTACTGGAAGACTTAATGTGTGAGATATTCTCACAACAACATTGTGCATAAAAGTCATGTACATGTTCCCAGTAAGCATTGTGGTTTACTGTCACAATGTTCAGATAAAGCTTTGTACAGACTAAACAAATTATAACCTTAATGAAATGTCACCATGATGTTGTACAATGTTGTGTGTTAGCTAGGTTTTAACTAGCTGTCGTTACATCTTTCTGAGACAGGTGATGAGGAAATGAAGATGAAATCTGGTTTTCTAAGGCAAGACCTCTTGCTACCACATTATTTAATAATTTTTTAGAGAAATTGTAAGAGAAGGGGGGGGGGTGTTGTTGTTGTTGGGGTTTTATTTATTTATTTATATATATTTTTTTTATGCGGCAGCACAGTGGTCAGCATGCCCACCTCAAAACAAGAGGGTCCTGGGTTTGATTCCCGGATTCTGACTTTTTTGTGTGGAG
The DNA here is from genome assembly GCA_028564935.1 of Neosilurus hyrtlii. Lineage (NCBI taxonomy): Eukaryota > Metazoa > Chordata > Actinopteri > Siluriformes > Plotosidae > Neosilurus > Neosilurus hyrtlii. Next base: position 11,850,011 of record JAOUQZ010000030.1, read on the forward strand.
TTTGCATGTTCTCCCATGCACGTTAAGCTAACTGGCTGTTCCAAATTGCCCCTAGGTATGGATTTGAGTGTGAATGTTTGCCCTGCAATAGTCTGGCGAGCTGCTTAGGGTGTACCCCACCTTCGTCCATTGTTGGCTGAGATGGACTCCAGGATCCCGGCAAAACTGAAAGTAGGATTGCGTGATTCGTCAAATAAATGAGTGAGTATTTTTATGCTTATTAACATTAATAATATGGGAAGATCAGTTCACCACTCTTAAAATAATTAAATAACATGGTTGTACCATAACACCATTATATATTTCTTTACTGAGATAAAGGGATAATCATCTTTTAACTAGATCCATTAGCAGGCTGCCAGCACTCATTCAAATGTCAATAATCACAAATGACATTGATGCAATAAATTCCCATGGGATCTCATATTTGATGTGTCTGGCAGCAAGGGAAGTGGGATCATTCAAATAACCATAAATACTAACTGCCCATAACTCTTTTTTTATGAACAACAGATGGAAAACGACATCTAAAAAGTATAGTTATGGGCTCCCGAGTGGCGTGACGTCAATGCATGCAGACATCCATAGACAGGAGCCTATCAGAGCTAATTGGCTGAGCTTTCAGGAAGGGGTGGATGGCGTAAGATTATTTCTCTATTCCTCACACATGACTCTAGCCAATCATGGGCATCTGTGAGTTCATTAATAAAATGACGCGGATAGGGCTTTCCTCTGAGTATGTTACTCTGTCCCTGAATATGCATGAGCAGCATTCCAACCAAATGTGGTCGGCTGGCATCACATGTCTGGGAGGAAGCATGTGTTTGTTTGTTGCCTTCACTGTCCCTGGTTGGTGGATGTCGTGTGATAGGGAAGTACTCTTTAACAGGAGGGAACTGGCCACAATTAATATAGAACAAAAAACTGGGTGGAAATCTATTAAAATAAGTTAAACCAAAATGCACAGTTGTACTTAACAATATTAGAGCACTTTAGATTATTGTCACCCCTTAAATAGCTCAGATTTTAATGTCTTATAGGATTAATGAAGCTGTTAAAAGAAAAAGGCAGAAAACCAAACCAAGTGATTAATACTTTTCAGAAGGCAAAAGACTGTTCTCAAGGCCTATAAATTTATTTTGGAACCCAAACTCATTATGAAACATTTAGCAACCCTCACAAAAAAGCAAAAGACTTCAAACCCAAGGGTTGAGTTAGAGTGTTTACTATTCCTACTCCAGAAACTCCATGCAAAAAGTGCACACTGCTGCATCTTTCTTTTAAACCAGATGTGGAACACCATGAATTCCAAGTCTCTAAGCTAATGTTTTAATCAAATTGTACCTTTTCATTATCTGTCTTATTCCCATGACAGCACTGCTACTTGTACTCACAGGCATCACAGAGAATTAAAGGGGAGACATTATGCTTTTTCTCCTTAAATGTTGTTACAGTGTTGAACAGCCTTGTTAGATGACACCAGACTGACAAATAACGAGGTTAACACATGTTACGTTTTCCCTTTGGGCTGTTTGAACTGGCCATAACCACAAGGTTTTTGCTGTTTATTTATTTGATTATTTATTTGTTTGTTTGTTTGTCTATCTTTTTATGTATTTATGTATTTATTTATTCATTCATTCATTTATTCATTTATTTATTAATAGTTATTTCACTGAGGGAGGGCGAGCACACAAATGTGTCACGGATTGCTGTGTTTTCTGATAAACTGGTGTTCCCCCATTGCCCCCATATGCACAACAGTATTACCAACCATCCCTGAGCATGGAGCATTCAGGCAACCAATCAGAGCAGAATAGACTCAAATCCAGGAACTTCTTGCCATGAGATGGACATGCTAACCACTATGCAACTTTGCCACCTTCTTGAAATGGCATCTTCTAGAAAAAGCTCCGCAGCCCAAAATCCATAAAATGCAACTAAAACTTTTCCGGTAGATGTCTGTAGTTATTAGCCTCATTAGGTTATGTCGATAAGTCCTTTATAAGTCCCTATGAATAAACTGTTACTATACAAAAACACACAAGACAGACAAAAAAAAGGGGCTGCAAGGGTCTCACATTGTTAAAATATTGTCAACCTTATGTATTTATGTATGTTAGTATGTACTGTATGTATAGAAAAACAATAACGTACTTAAACAAGCTGCTGTTATAGAAAATGAATCAGCACCTTCTGGCCAATCAGATTTTAGAATTCAGCAACAGTGTGGAATATGTCACATATGCTTCATGCGTCTGTCCAGTTTGCGGTACAGAGGACGATTAACCTTCAGGCATGCAGGCAGAATCTTCCTCCCTTTGCAAATAACTATGACAGTTTAAACACACTGACTGGTTACATACATCTTCAAGTGTATGATTTAAACAACACTGTCAATGCAATTCTAATTTTTCTTCTCGCTTAGTCTAACATTATAGTCTATAATTAAAATTCTGAGCATTCCGTGTCAAGCCTGTCTAATTACGTATGCCGAGTTCAGTCATTTTAAATGAACCATGAACTACAGCTTTCTTGTGGACATTTTTGAGTATAAGTAAAGAAATTCCTCAAATTGTAAAAGATCTGAAAAATTCAAACAGTCATAATGGAAAAAGAAATGAAAGAAAAGGTATGCTGAAGACTGAAGCCCTCTCTGGTACTAATATAACTTTTATGTGTTATCAGCTTTTAAAGTTCCACCATCAAACAGGAGCCAATTTTCCCTCCTTTTACTGAGAGGCATCTGAGAAAAATATAGCAATTAGAGCAGGACCGGACCTACAGACAGGCAATAACAGGAAGCAGGAAGAATAAAAATGTTCCAAGTTCAGACACGACTGAAAATAGATTGATATATGTAACTCCCGTGCTGTCTTTTTATCATAGCTAAACATGCAGGACAGTACCATTGCTACTGTTCACACTCGAGTGATTTGACTTTAAGTTCTTGTAAGGTGGGTTTCCTGACAGCCCATGAGGCTGGATAAGTTGAGTGGAAGCCGAAGCCTTGAAATCAGTATCGTTGCCTATATTATATAGGAACATAGTTGCTTTTCTACTCCTGCCATCATTTCCACATCTTCATAAAATGTACTTTTCTTTTTAAACAGCCTTAAATGGGTAGTTTGGGCATTTGTTTATTTACAACAATAAATAACCTTCATTAAATGAGAAACCTTTAAAATATACATTTAAAGAAGCAGATCTTTACAGTCTATCCGAAAACGACCATTTTTATCACTTGTGGCTTACCTCTTGTTATTTATATTTTAATAAGACCGACACTCCAGATCATTCTTATTATGCCCTTGAGATGTTTTGATATAATGCACTGCTTCGCCATTATAGGTTTTCCTAGCAAGCTACTGATATATATTAGACTTCAGCTCTCCCATCTAATATAACAATGAGCAATCACTCTTCCTTTAAAATAAATAAAAATAAATAAAATACAAAAAATGCATTGAAACATAAAGTAATCAGAGACTGCTAGAAATTTCCAGAAGGAGAGTGCAAGGGAAAGACTCTGTGACCCTGGTTGTTAAATGAGCTTTGAAGCTCCAAATGTCAGAGCATCCCATATTGCAGCAGGAGATGGTCATGCTATTAGCCCAGCTCAGCAGAGGTGTAAGCTTGTGACAAACCTGATATATCCGAGTGTGTAAGAGTCTCCTGGATCATCACACCATGCAATCGAAAAAATAAATAAATTCAAAAAAGGAGCTCTTGATATGAAGTGCAAATGAAGAATTCAAGTGTAAAAGCTGACAAGGGCTAACCAAAAAACCAGTACCCGCACTAGATCCATGGTGGTGTCATCTGCCATGTTTAATTTTTCACAGATGCTGACAACTCTATTTCAGCACATTGTCGCTCCAAAGCTAGTGATGTCATACATCATCACTGCACCCATGATTTGTTGACCTTTCTCAGTTTGCTCTCTAAATTCCCATTCCTTTCCCTGAATAATTTACACTGCCGGCAAAAAAAGTTGTACATACTAATAGTTTGTTGGCCCACCTTTAGCCTAGATTTCAGCATGTAATCACTATGGCATTGTTGCTTCACTTGGTCAGGTTGAGGCTCAGGAACATTATGCAGCAATAAAATTAAATCAACTGACGACCTGAATGTACTGAATGACCAGGTTATTACATCAGTGGACTTTTACTTTTTCCTGATGGCACGGATATAAAACTGGGACCCAAATAGTGAAAGAGTGGTTCAGGGAACACGAGGAATCATTTTCATACATGAACTGGCAGCACAAAGTCCTAACCCTAACCCTGTTAAAAATCTTCGGGGTGTGCAGGAGAAGACTTTATGGATTTGTTACATTTTTCCCATCATCAGTTTAAGATGTTGTGGGGAAAATTAACCCAACTCTTGATGTAAATAAATGTTGATGTGGCTTAACTTTGTTGAAACTATGTAATGGTGATTATATTCTGTAATCAAAGCTAAAGGTGGTCCAATTAAAGGTGGTGTGGTGGCTGAGTGGTTAATTCTCTGGCTTACTGATCCGAAGGTTGGGGGTTCAAGCCCCACTACCGGACCATTGAGCAAGGTCGTTAACCCTCAGTTGCTCACCTGAATTAAAATGATAAATGTAAGTCGCCTGCGATGGCCTGGTGAGCTGTCCAGGGTGTACCCCGCCCTTGCCCAGAGTCGGCTGACATGGGCGCCAGCCTCCCCGCGACCCTAATTAGGAATAAGCGGTTCAGAAAATGAATGAATGAATGAATGTAAGTCGCCCTGGATAAGAGTATCAACCAAATGCCGTGAATGTAACTTTTTGGGGGGCTCAGCAGTGCATATAATACAGTAACTAGGAAAAATGTGATGATATCAATGAACAGGTTACTATATCACTGGTTGGACATAAAAAGAAACCTAATCCATCCATTCAGCTCACTAATGAACAAAGCATGGTGTTTTGATTTAAAAAACCCTTTTTATTTGGGTTTTATTCCAATTTCATATCCATTACTTATTGCTTATGGTTGAGACTGCTGCTATACAAAATTTCCAGTTCTGTAAGGTACAACGGACAAATAAGTAGTTATAAATAAAGGAGTTGTTTGTTTTTTGCCAGTGAACTTCATGAGTTTCTTGAGGAGCCTGGTTTATTTGACTAAAAGGCTGTGATAACACACATAAACACTATTCGCAGCTATAGTCATCAGCATTTCTGAACACACTGGATGGGTTATGACACCAAAAGATCACACCGGGTTCCACTCCTTTCAATCAATGATGACATCCCGAGGCGACAGTGTTGACATGCAGTGAACACGACAGCGAACACGGCAGCTAATATTTTTATATTTACCATTTTAAACCACACATATTTACCTCTCATGACTTTAAAACATTCACACACACCAGAAGGGTATAATGAGCATTAAGATTCCTATAAGGCTCATCCAGTATAAATGTAATTACCCTCAAATTACAGCTGACATTTCACTCTTTAACCTTATCGTCACTGTTTGACTTCACGTATCACTTGTAATACAATGTGAAGCAAAGAAATTGTTCCATTATAGAGAATATCTTCGTTCCAGTCTTTGGGAACTGCATGACTTAATGTCTTCCCTGCAGCTGAAAGCTAATTATCAAGTTAATTATCAAGCCCTTCATGTGCTAAATCAAGTGTGTAAGACCACTGAAAACACTTTTCCTGGATAGAATTTAGGAAGTGTGGTATAAATGCATTCTCAACCAACTATGGAAAACTCAGCCTGCACAGATTCAAACCTGAGTGTACTTCTTAAATTTGACAGTGAACTTACACTAGCTAGCATTGCATAAGGAATGTAAGCAGGCCCGAAGCCAGGGCTGGTTCGGGGGGTTCGAACAAACTGTCCAAATTCCACCAAAAGGTCCACCTAAATTACCCTGCAATCTTCAAAGTCAAACTATTGGCCAGTTCACTGTCATATTGGAAGCCAGCCAGGCTTGATAGACGAAATAAAGGCACCTTCAAGAGGTGATTTCAGAGATCTCACAGAAATATGTATAACCAAAAACCATTTTAAATTTAATTGGTCCAGAATGCAGTAGCTTTCCCCTAAGGGTCCCACACCAGGGTTTCATCCGGGAGCTAGTGGTGTCCCCTAGGTGGCCCCCATACCCCTGACCGGACAAAAAGGTCCACCATCCTGCCTTGAGAACCCCTCACTCATAATCCTGGCTACGGGCCTGTAAAGCATGTACTCGTTTAAATGCATCACTGAATTCACATCATTTGTCATGTGATTTGTTTCTTTGACAGCAGCTAAAGTGAGAAAAAGAGAAAAGAATCTAAACATAGAGTAATGAGCCATCTAATTTAGTCCTGCCAGTTTCAAGTGTCAAGAAAAACAATCCTTCTTATCCAGGAATGTACGTGTTCTCTACAACTTATTGATGCTTTTTATGTCTTCTCTATTAGTGTGTCAGGAGAAAAGAAACTGCGTAAAAAATTGCACTATGCATGATTACTGAAATGCCATTTAAAAGCCACTGTGAAGTGGAGGAAGTGCTCAATCATAAAACTTTCTAAACCTCAGAACTGAAGAGAAAGAGTAGTACAGAAGTAATGACCTGATAATAGATGAAAGATTTTTTTGAACAAGTAAAAAGAGTAGAGGCCATTAATACAGCTACCATTCTTTTGATTAATTATTGGTTTTAATGAAAAGATGCATGTTTGCAGAATAAGCTGCTTTGTATAAAAGTGTGCAGTTAGACTGCATTGCATTGTTCTTTTGATTGACTGCGGCTTTTACAGCAACTGGAAAATTGTCAGTGTCACACAAATGCCTTTTAATGTATTGAATGCCTTTGTTATGTCTGTGGAAAGTTCCAGACGTTGTATAACCAAGGTTGCCAAATCTAGAAGTTTCCATGTTCTTCTTGTGCCTGCACGGGTTTCCTCCAGGAGCTCCAGTGGGGGATTGGGGCCAAAACTCTTTTGGCGAAAAGTGCCAGCTTGGCAGTGCTGTAGCTCCAACCCCAACCTTCTTTCCAGTAACTTAGATCCTTGTTGAAACAACACTACCATTCACACATATTCAAACATTCACACACATGTCGAGGTAATTTTCAGCCATAAATGTACCTACAGACATGCTTTTTTGAAGAGTGAGTAAAACGCTGAACCTGGAAGAACCCATGTGAGCATGTGGACATGTATAAAACAGAAACCTGAGCTCAGGATCGTACTGAGGAGCCTGGAGACACTGATAGGTTCCAATGCTTCTTGCTACACCAGAGGAAATTCACTATAATTAAAAAAATAATAATAATACAATTTAAACAAACACTTTCCCTTTAAACTCACTCACAGCTTTTCTGCAGAGAACTGCTTCTTCTATTTGCCAGATAATGTGGTGTTGTCCTAATAATACAATTAAGAATCTCTGAAGCTGGAAGATTGATTAACTACAGAAGCAACAGAGGTTGTAAATAACATCATGCCCAATTAAAACATCTAACTTGTTTACAGGCACATTTAGTAAAATCTAAAGGCTTACTGGTGCGCCTGCCGTGCCTTTCATGCAGTTCGATTTCTTAAAATGCAATATTTCATTTGTACTCTTCTCTGTCTCTGTGCTAGATAAAAGGTTTTTCTTTAATTGTTCTTTCCCGGTATTGTTTTTTTTCCCATACTTTACTTTTTAGGTCTTTCGTCTGACGAAGTGAGAAAGAAAACAAGTAAAGGAAACTAGGACAGAAAGAATAAATGCAAAGCTATTTTCCAAGTGACACATTCTTGCTTACTGAAATGTTACTTAAGCCCTTTTCACAAACAATCTTTTGGAAGAAAGAAAAAAAAAAGCGAGGCTATGACAGAAGGGACTGATGTGGTTTGTGTAAGGTGGATTTAAAAGTAGTTTAATTGCGGTAAGATATAAAATATGTGTTGTACGTCTGTCAAAATAGGTCAGTTATGTAACTCAAATCAAATGATGCTTATAGGAAAGTAATATGATTGTTGCAAGACAAAAAAACTTGGTGGTGTAGTGGTTAGGGTGCTGAGCTCATGATCAAGAGGTTGTGGGTTCGAATCCCCATTAGACTGTGTGGAGTTTGCATGTCCTCTCTGTGCTCGCATAGGTTTCCTCCAGGTACTCTGGTTTGATCCCACATCCAAAGACATACACATTAGGATAATTGGCTGTTCCCAATCGCCCCTAGATGTGAGTGTAAGTATGAATAGTTGTGTGCGGCTGAGATAGGGTTCTGCCTCCCTGTGACCATAATTGGATTAAGCGGTTTATGTGTGAGTGAGTGATTTTACAGAGAAATGCTTAAAATCAAAGGTTTAAACTCTTAACCAAAATTGCTTTACTATGTAAAACAAATTTGTTTTTCACTATTGTACTTTCTTTAAGTTTTTGTTAAGCGTATTGTGACTTTTGTAAAGAGTAAGCTGCATTACGTTGGTGTAGATTCTCAATCATCCAGGTCATGGTAATCCTAAAAAGCTTGAGTCGGGGCAACTGGACTTCTTTTTGTGTTTTTTTTAAGACGTTTCGCTTTCAATCCAAAAAGCTTCGTCAGTTAGAAGTTCTGGTGAAAAGTTCCAGCCTTACATAGGCTGAGCAAAAACTCTCAAGTCAAGTGCAAATCACTGTCCCTCCCATCCATTCCATCGCTCGTTGGGGTCTTTTGTCCACTAGGGTTGTTTACCTGTTCTGCATATGGGGTCGTTTGGTCACCTGAATCAAGGTGTGAAGTGGAGTGACACCTCTTGGGAAGAATATCCAGAGCTGCACTGTAAGTGCTTGAAAGGTGAAACCTCAAACCGCCCCCTCGGTTTAATGTTCGTTTTTCCTTCTTCACATAGACGGCTTCTTTTACTCCTCTTTCAAACCAGTAAGCTGCATTGCTGTCAGCATGTTTCTGCCCTGCGATGGCCTGGCGAGCTGTCCAGGGTGTGCTCTGCACTCGCCAAGAGTCGGCTGGAATGGGCACCGGCCTCCCCTTGACCCTAATTAGGATTAAACGGTTCAGAAAATGAATGAATGATACTTGTTCAGTCCCTTCTTATCTCAAGTCTAGACTACTGGAACTCACTCCTGGCAGGTCTGCCTTTGAGCGCAATACGACCTCTGCAACTTATGCAGAATGCAGCTGCACGGCTTGTTTTCAGCCTTCCAAAACTTTCCCACACCACTCCACTAATGCAATCTCTCCATTGGCTTCCTGTAGCTGCTCGCATTAAATTTAAAACATTAATGCTTGCCTATAAAGCCAAAAATGGACCTGCACCCTCCTACCTCAAAGCACTTCTCACACCCCGCACAGCACCGCGTTCTCTCAGATCCTCTAGCACTGCTCGACTGGTCCCTCCTTCTACCAAGGGTCAAGGGAGAAATGCATCTAAACTCTTCTGTGTTTTGGCTCCAAGGTGGTGGAATGAACTTCCTCTGGATGTTCGGACAGCTGAGTCACTGGGTATCTTCAAACTACAACTGAAAACCTACCTTTTTATGTTTTTTACACACACACACACACACACACACACACGAAAAAAATGAAATATATTCACTGATAGTGACTTTAAAGCACTTCTGTAAGGTGCTCTGGAAAAGAGCGTCTGCTAAATGCTGTAAATGTAAATTTAAATGTAAACAAATGAATTAATGAATAAGTGGATTGTAATGCACAATTGAGATTTTTAATTGATGGTTATGAAGTATAAATGTAATAAATGTTTATTATTAGTAGCAAAGATCCTTTGCAATGATGTCATTAGCAAACAGTGTTATACAAATACAACTGAATTGAAGTTAAATACATTTCTTTCTCATCTCGGTGTATAATTGATTGTTATTTATCCTAGTGTGGAGCATTTATACCATAGACTTTTTTCTCCTTAATCCTTGATTCCTCTCAACACATCTTTAGCATCGGTGAAATCTTAAAGATGGAAGATTTTAATACATTTTTGGGTCATGGCCTGCAGGATGAAGGATCAAATGAGTTTTGTGATTCACCTAAATCTGACTTCGGAAATGGAAAATAAGCTTCACAGAGCAGGACACTGATATCCACTACTGCTGCAAGAAAACCATTATTTAATCCATTAATCATAGACAGGCTGCATGCTGCTCGTAAAAGAGTGAACATCTGCATGTAGAGCATGACCAGATGTTTGTTTTCCAGATCCTGAAAGACTCATGAACACCATTTATACAGTTTACACTTTAAATCTAATAGATAACAGATAAGCAACAATGTATGAAGTTTTTTCGCTCCCGTCGATCGGGTCAGTCTGTCCGTCTGTCCGTCACACTTTAATTTTCAGACATTTGAACATTTTCGGACATACAACCTCTGTTGCCGCGCGCTGAAGTTGAGGTTTTCAAATTTGGTATGCTTGTTCACTATGAGTATTAGGGTGAGTTTGTGTGTGAGTGACCTTAACCTATTTTTCACGATCACAGAGGCAAAACCATATATTAGGTTTCTTGATATTTACTTGCCGTGCACTGAAGGCTTTCAAACTTGCTCTGCTTGTTCTATATTGGCATATTACGAAACGGTCCTTTCTGCAGGAGCGTCTGGACCCCTGTGGTCTATTTTTTTACTTTTTCACCTTGTGATTTTTCCATTTCATGTTTGTTTCACTGATATATTATCTTTTCTCTGTTTTTTTTTTTTATTTCAGAACATAAGCACAAGTATAAGTTTAAAATTTTAACTTCTACAAAAAGCACTTTTATATACACATATAGGCTACTCTGTTACGACTTAAAACACAGTCATTGCACCATCATTCCCTTTTAGTATTCATATCGGTGCCTATAAAAGACCACTGTTTTTTTCCCCCCGTTATTTTCAACTTACAGCTTAAGGCTATGAGATACCGAAGACATTCAACGTCTATGAGGTACTCAATATGAGGTGCTCCAAATATTCATTCACTTCACTCCTCATATTGGTTTCTGAGTGCGCTGTCCTACATTCCGCACCTTTTTTTTTTCTATTCCACTCTTTGAAACACCTTAAAGCTATATAGTATTGAAAATATTCAATTCATTATCACACTACTATAAAACATGAGGAGTTTTCTGTCTGGCAATATTGGTCTGAATGTAAAAGCATAACTATATACTTCTAGTGCAGAAGTGAAAATGAGGACATAATAATCAAGCTGGCTTTTTTTACTTGCACCCAATTTTCAACAGTAGTCTTTAAAATTAATGTTGACTATAGGCTGGTCACTGAGACTGCCTGAAGCTGGACTGTCACTGTCAGAAAGTTAATGGTAAATTCTGTTGTCTTGCCTCCAGGTCAGTGGTGGTCTCCGGACATACTAATAGTTATTGAGGTTAAAGAAAGTTTAGACAAACTCTATCTTTCTCTAAGGCGGTGGAGGGATTCACAGGGTATGACTCACCAGATAATTACCCACAGCGCTTGTTCTAATGAGGCCACTCTGATAATTACCTATAGGATATAATAAGTACTCCTGCGTGTGTGATCTTGACTCAGACCTGACCTTTTGCAGCTTCAAACCTTAGCATTGAAGGTACTGTCGACAATGTTTAAACGGTGGACTGCATCACCTGATATAAGTTCCTATAACTTGCTTCACTGCTCCCCTTGTTAGGTCAAATCTGATGCCAGCTTGCTAGAAATGTTCTCCAATTCCTGGAACACTGTGTTAAAAAAAAAAAAAGATTTAGGGCCATGATTTAGAAGATTAGTGCAACCACACAGGCAGAAAAGCAGTGAATTAAACTGCAGGCATTTCTTTTCTATTAACACTGTGCTGTCTGCTTCATTGAGATGGATGGTGGCGTAGTGGTTAGCACACCTGGCTCACAGTAAGAAGACGGGGTTCGAGTCTTGAACTCAGTGAGGGTGTTTCTGGGTGGAGTTTCTGGGTGCATATTCTCCCTGTGCTTGTGGGGGTTTTCTCCAGGTACTCTGGTTTCCTCCTGCAGTCCATAGACCTGCACATTCGGTTAACACTGTTCAAGATCATGAGTGTGAATTGTTGTGTGTTTTGGCCCTGTGATGGACTGGCAAACCGTTCAGAGTACTCCACCTTTGCCCGGAGTCAGCTAAGATCCAGCCTCCCTGCAACCCTAGAAGGATTGAGCAGTTTACAAAGTGAATAAATAAATGACCGACTGCTCCGTCTTTGCTACAGGAAAAGCACTGGTTAACTGGGTGATATATCAAACATGAGTGTTACCTTTAGAGTTAGGACTATTCATCAATATCCACCTTACCTTCAGTGAATAATTGTTAATTATCCACCTCACAAGCTGAGGATAAAGCTTGCAAGTGGCAGGCAAAAACTCAAGGTGTTTAATGATTACTGATTTTGAAATTCTAAAAATTCATCACAGTGCCATGCAAATGGAGGAAAAAGTGAGTCAATAATGCCTTTACATTTTTAAAAGGTAAAATGT
>JAOUQZ010000030.1:11863682-11875030 GCA_028564935.1 Neosilurus hyrtlii
AGTTAGCTGCACTGGGGGGACAGCAGTGAGAACCCGTTGATAGTGGGGCTTGAACCCCCGACCTTGGGATCAGTAATTCAGCACCTTACCACCAGGCCACCACTGCCCCCTGACTTGCATTTATATCTCATTTATACAACTGAGCAATTGAGGGTAAAGGGCCCGACAATGATGGTACTGGGGCCTGAACCACCAACCTTCAGATCAGTAACCTAGAGCCTTATTCACTGAGCCACCAGTGCCTATTTAATGCTATTGTGTTAAGTGTTGAACAAGCTCAGGAGGTATATTTGTGAAGCATTCGGATTCGGCGACATAGCTGGTAATGTTAATCGTTTGGTCTCCAATTTAAAAATCAAAAATTCACTTCCATAGAATTGGTCATCAGGTCATCTAGCATAAGCCGACAAGATTTTGTGTGATTCTGGTCAGTAATAATGGAGGAGTAGGACATTTAGAGGCAACTCAATACTACAATTTGCCCCTATAAGATGTAATTGCGATGATTTAAATCAGGGACTATTAGGTGATCCACCAGATGACAAGGATAATGATGTTAGAGATGAAAAAGGGCTAATTTCTTTGTGCATAGTGTATGACGAACTAAATCATCGACTTTATGTGACCCATTAACATCATTAACAGTATGTAATATTATACTAGAAGTACCCTGAGCTTTAAAGCCACTTTTTTTTACATTGTATAGCTATTTTTCTATGATAACATTTTTAATAATCTCTTTTATTTTATTTTTTTTTTGTTTTCATGTTTACAGAAAGCCAGAAAGCTTGTCATCCATTATACAGCATCCAAGAACAAATCCAGGATTAAGCACCCATTAGTCTGGCACATCTGGACCACAGACACGTTTACATTCTGGTCAACGCCAATGAATTGCCGCTGGCCATAAAAGGTATAATAAAAAAATATATGTGTATTTGAGACCCAGGTGAAGCACAGTGATGCAGGGCTTACTGTTGCTGTCTCATAGCTTCAGGGTCCCTGATTCGATTTTAAACTTGGTTTACTGTCTGTTGGGGAGTTTCATGTGTGTGTGTGTGTGTGTGTGTGTGTGTGTGTTTTTTTTGCTGTGTCTGAGTGGGTTTTCTCAGAGTTCTCTGATTTTCTGCTTTCTAAGGGCAGGCCATGAGGTGGATTAGCTAAGAAAAATTGCATTACAGTATAAATGAGTGGGTTTCCTCCCACAGTCCAAAGATAAGCACATTAGGCTAAATGACTGTTCCAAACTGCCCCTAGGTGTGAAGGTGAGTTTGAATGGTTTTGTGTGTGTGTGTGTGTGTATGTGTGTGTTGGCCCTGTGATGGCCTGGTGAGCTGTTCAGGGTGTACCCTGCCTTCGCCCAGTGCCGACTGAAAAAGGCCCATAACGGAGCTAACATTGGTTTAGGGACTGATGTTGGTTTTTGTGGATTACAACACATAACTTAAAATATAAAAAATCTGCCGGGTCTAGAAATGAAATTGCACAATATTTATACAAAAGTTATAGAACTGTTGCAAGACAAAAAATACTCTTCTAATATTCCTTTGATACTTAATTGACATATGACCTCAACTTAATACTGTGGTAATGCCATACACATGGGTGTGTAGAGAGGTCCCATGGGTTTAACTTGGGGCAATCTAAGGCCTATTGTAAGAAATTAGATTATGCCTATCATAATACATCCATTGGACATCATAGGACATCACACAACAAACCTAGGAAAGAGTCCTATGAGTCAAATTTTGTATTTATTTATTTTTTAATAAGTTCAAACCTCCACAACAAGAGTCTACGACAGTATTTTCCTCCACACAACACATGAATTTCATACGACACACCCTCAACTGTTCTAGGAATTTTTCCCAGTAGGCCAGTGTGTCCGTTCTAGCCCTGCTTTATCTTACTTACCTGCTTCATCTTGCTTTTAGATCAACAGATTTATCAACTTCTTTCTTTTTCAATTTCTTGAGGCATGAGACGTCACCTAGACAAAAAGTAAGAGGATTCACAAAAGAAAGCTTGAGTTCAACATCTAAAAGAGAGAGGGAGAGGAATTGGAGAGGAAGTGAGACACAGCGGAGAGGGAAAGGAACAAAGACACAAAAGGAAAGAGAGCAAGTGAAAGAGATATTTAAAAGATGGGGGGGAGAAGGTGGTCATAAAGTACAGAATGGAAGTATCTGGAAAACCTGCTGACTAGAAGGAAACTTCAGCCTACAAATACAAATCAAACAGTAATGGATACACGAGAAAACACTGAGAATGACACATCTCCAGTAACCTGATGCCTGAAGATAAAACAGAATCAAAGCGAGGTTTTGTGCAATCCAGCCATTTTAAAAGATCCCTATTGTGCAGAAATATAGACAGAAAAGGAAAATGAGTTTCTTTTATGGAACAGGTAAAATGAATGGAGATATTATTTACCAATACATCAAGCTGGTCTTGCTTCTGCTCGAGATCCTATCAAAAAAAGAAAGAGAAACACAGTTAATTTCACAGTAGCGACAATGTAATGCACAGAACTGTAATTTTTTCTGATATTTCAATGTATGACATAAAAACACTCATAATGTGCAACACAGATTCCATTACCGTATAATGTATAGATTGGGTCTGCACATTTTACTGTACTGTGTTGTTTTAAACATGCTGAAAGGATTTATTAGTAATTTGAAGCCTTTGCTCTGATATTGGTGATTGTGTTGCCTTTGCGCTTGAGAGAGTTTCACCGAAACAATAAAAGTACAGGATGTTCCTGATGCAGCTATTCTGGAAAAGAAAAATCCACAAAATAAAAGAATGCAAGAGAACAAAGGATCATGCTGATAGAAGTCCTGGTTTGGGCCGTGGAGTTCACGATTCTCTCCTTTTTGTAAAAAAATGTGTGTGGACGGCACTAAA
This sequence comes from Neosilurus hyrtlii, assembly GCA_028564935.1. Lineage (NCBI taxonomy): Eukaryota > Metazoa > Chordata > Actinopteri > Siluriformes > Plotosidae > Neosilurus > Neosilurus hyrtlii. The sequence continues at coordinate 11,866,593 of JAOUQZ010000030.1, forward strand.
ATACGATACAGTGACAAATGACGATTCAACAGGAAAACACTAAAACTCAGCGAGGGATAAGACGCCACACCAGAGGCTGTGTTTACCCATTTTTAGTGTTTTTTTTTTCCTCCTTCATTTGGTGAAAGCAATTTCCCTAGCTGATTTTTTTCCCCTTGCTGTTTTCCAATTGCCTCTTCAATATTTCACAGAGAGTTTTTGAGCTCCTGGGTAATAGTTGAGCGCATGGTGAACATTTTTTATTGTTTTGCTTTCTATGCTGCTGTGTAAATGCATTCCTATTGAGTGTCTAGTTTTGCCACAGGTTTTTATATCTGTGTAAGTATTTACTATATTTAATAGCGGAGCAACTGAGCAGAGCCCCGTAGGCATGGAACATGGCTTGGATGGTTGTCCCATGTCCGTGTCACTACACAAAAGAAAGCTCTGGTTCAGCTTCAACCCAATAAGGTTAGTGTGTCACTGATTTAAAAAAAAAACATATTTATTATCAATAAAGAAACTGAGACACAAAAAATAGAGGCTAATACACCACCACTCAGACTCGCACAGAATAAAAAACACAGTCCAACTCGGGTAGACAGCACAACTTTCGCCAAGCCAAACAACACCAATTAACAATAACAGGAGCACAGAACATACATTCATGGAATGGATTAAACTAAAAAGACAGGTGATACAAATAAATGTAAAAATCAGCTAGTTAAAGGTGGTTAAAAAAACCTCAGTGTTAACCTTTACTGTTTTTACTTCAACTACTTGATAGGCAGGAAACACAGGGGAGACTTATTTATTAATTTCCTTCATGGATGACCTTGATTCAGCCTTTTAAGGAGTCACACTCTTCTTATAACACCAACCTTGGACACCTATCAATAGGTATTTATCTTGACTGTCTTTAGCTGTGCTTAAATCTATATATTTATTTGATATAATATATACAATAATATAATAGGTGGCGTATCATAGATAATCATGAGTAGCTTGTGCTAGTTCATCTTTGTGGGAGCAGAGCAGGCTTATAAAACTGATGCCCAGGCTACACACCTGCTGACAGTTGGGATATATGAATGTGGCTGTTGGTTGATTCAGGGCTGCAGCCATCCAGATCTCTCTGACACTGGTGAGTTGGTGCCTAAGGTTGTCTTTGAAGCTGCAGACAGCCCTGCGCACTATGAAGTAGCAGGTGGACCCATAATTGGCAGAGGTTTCCAGATTCTTTGAATTTACTCTGGCATGTTGGGGATGCTCGTTAAAGCAGTCTTTGACCGCTTTTTAGGATGACCTAAGTTTCGATGGCTGTGTTCCAGGACTGCATATGTCATGTGTGAACGAGCAGCTCCAAGTTAGTCATTCGATCTTATTAGTGTATGCCAGTTTTGAGTGCTTGTGAAAGAGGGGACTCGCACGTTACAACTTCTATACATTTTATTTATTTATTCATTCGTTTTCTGAACCACTTAATCATAATTAGGGTCACAGGGAGGCTTGCGCCCATCTCAGGCAACTCTGGGCGAGGGAAGAGTACACCCTGGACAGCTCAACAGGCCATCGCAGGGCAGAAACACGCTGACGGCAACTCAATGGCCTACTCTTTACGAACGAAAGTGGTCATTCTTTTAAATGCCTCTCACCACAGACAGTGAGAGACATGGCTGGTAATTGATAACCCAGTTAGCAGCACTGGGGTCTATAAATTTTGTCAATTGCTTTAAAATTTAACATGAAACTTTTAGAAAGTTAAACTCGTAAACATATGATTTTTTGAAAAACATGTATTATGTTTGCCCTCATAAATAAGAATATTAATTATCTGCATACAAATGGACTGAACATTTAATATAAAATATGAGTAATTTGTGGAGGGGCAGTGGTGGTCCAGTGGTAGGGTGCTGAATTATTCATTCCAAGGCCAGGGGTTCAAGCCCCACTATTGCCGGGTTATCATTGCTGTCCCCCAGTGCAGCTAACTGGTTTATCAAAGGCCGACCATGTCTGTCACTGTCTATGGCATGTAAAAGAACCATTGCTGACTTTCATGAGGAGTAGGCTGCATTGCCGTCAGCGTGTTTCTGTCCTGTGAGCAGTCCAGGGTGTACTCTGCCCTCGCCCAGAGTCGGCCTAGATGGGCACCCCTAATTAGGATTAAGCCGTTTGGAAAATGAACGAATAATCATTTTTTTGGAATATCCAGCTTCTTAATTACATTCTGTGTCATGTGTTTACAAAAACTACTTCTTAAATGAACCAACGCATTTACATTTATGGCACCCTTACCTAGAGTGTCTTACATTTATAATTTTTGGCGGTACTGGGACTTGAACCCCTGACATTCAGATCAGTAATCCAGTGAGCCTCAGTTTTTCAAGCTTGGGCCTGAGTTTTTAGCTACAGTGAATGATAATATGGGAACTATACCAATGGAACCAGGTCACATTATATTAAAAATAAACTGAGAGGGGAAAAATGGGGTGGGGGGGGGGTTCTTTCTTTAAAAGCCCTATAAATTGGGCCAAAACCACTTTTCATGACGGAATTATACATTATATATAGTTGGAATTGTGCAGTTTTGTTAACACCAACCTTAAGTGAAAATTGTCCCTGGTACCCAACAAAGTGCTATTTGAATGCATCTGAAAGCACAATTCTGTAATAACATCCATTGGAGAAAAGCAAATTTATCATTGTCATGTTTCACCTCCCCCATGGTGTTAATCATTGTGCTTTGGGAATTGTAAGCTGAAGTATTGTAACCCTGCAGAGTAAGTGTTGTTTACAATGCACCCATGGATCGAAACTTACCACAACATGCCTGTAGGACTCATTTCCTCACACGCCACTGCATCACTATCATATTTTTAAAGATAATTTATGTGCACAAAGGAATCTAGTCATCATGAAGTTGCTGAGCAGAGTAGACGCTGATTGATTTTTTTCAGCAAAGTAATGGCTACAGGAACCAAAAGATCAGTGTTCATGCATTCATATAAATTATTTATCCATATATTATATTGTATGTTAATGGGGGTCTGCTTCACAGCAAGAAGGTCCTGGGTTCGAGTCCAGAACTCAGCGAAGACGTTTCTGTGAGGACATTGCATGTTCTCCCCGTGCTTACATGGGTCTCTTCCAGGTACTCTGGTTTCCTCCCACGGTCCAAAGACATGCACATTAGAATCATTGGCTATGTAGATGCAACTGTTTCGGGTGTACCTCACCTTCGGCCAGAGTTGGCAGAGATAGGCTGTGGCTTTCCCACAACCCCAGCAGGATAATCTGGTTCAGTGAATGAATGTATGCTTTTGTATTAATGTGTAATGGTATAAATCTCAATGTTCTTTTGAAATGTATAAGTATTTGGCCCTTTAATGGAATGGCGAGCTGTTCAAGGTGTACCTCAGTTTTGGCCAGAGTCAGCTAAGATAGGCTCCAGCCTCCCTGCAACCCTTATAAGATTTAATTGTTCGGCAAATAAATGAATGAAAGAATGATTTGAATAGACACAAATTTTTATCGATATTCTACTGTAGGCGCTGTGAATTGTGTACACACAAGGCCTTCCCCAGCAATTCAGCCACACAGCAAACCATTTGATGTGAAAAGAAGACAATATAAAACTTTATTAAAGGATCTGCAAGTAGCTCTCGCTACTGTTGGCATGAAGTGCATACATCTACAATGAGAAAGAGATAAGAGAAATTGCCTGCATTGAAGACATGTCAGAAAATGTATTTGCTGTTCATAATCAACATTATAGATGTAGATTAGGTAAGATGTTCGGTAAAGACCCAGCCTTTTGGTGCTGGTGATAGATGAATCAAAGTTAGAATTGTTTTGCCACAGTGATAGTATATATTTGAACAGGAGAAGGATCTCATATTAACAGTGAAGCATGGTCGTGGGAATGATATGGTTTGGGGTTGATTTGCTGCCTCTGGGACCAGGCAGCTTGCAGTCATTCTGTATTATATCAAAGAGTGCTTGAAGATAATGTGAAGCCATCTGTTTGAAATATGAAGTTGAACTTTCAACAGGATGATGATCTTAAGTTCACTAGCAAAATCCATCAAGAAATGGCTAAAAAAAAGAGGAAGAAGAAGAAGAAGACATAGAGTTATTGAATGATATAGTCAAAAAACCTATTTTAACCTCTACTGAAATGTTGTGGGGTATTTGAAAAGGGTAGGACATCTCTCAACCATCTTCTCTCTAAAGGAAGAGTGGGCAAAATCTTCAAAAAGCTTTTTGCGTTAAATGCAACAAGAAGTTATTTCTGCAAAAGATTCAGTACTACCTTCTGAGGCTGAGGGTGAATTTACTTTCTCCACAGAAGAATATTACATCTGTTGATAGGAAAGGTAAATAAATTGCTTTAAAAAAGCTTGTTTTACTTGTGGTTACTCCTTTATCCTGCAGACACAATATTAAAGAGGGTAAACTGTTTTTTTCGAAGAAATCAACAGTTTCCATGGAATGTATTTACTTTACACAGTTTACACTGGGCCTACGATGTCCACAAACTCCACGTTGAGCATGCTTGGAGCATGACTGGGGTATAAAAAGTAGTCAGGCTGCATCCTGGATGAGGGAATCATGTTTCCAAGTTCGTCAAGATCCGCTACAATGGTGCATCAAGGTCTGTTACGCTCTGTTAAGGTCCGTTAAGCTTTACTGCACTTCACAACAATTGTCAAGTTCTATCACAATTGGCAGCAAATCGTAATACATCGTAATAATCGTGGCAAAAAAAAAATTTCAGCACAATCATCATGATTCTACCAAGTTTGCTCAACATCATCACAATTCCACCAAGTTCATTTAAGGTCATCATGATTCGATCCCATGATCCCCATGCTCATCACGATTCTCTCAAATCATGGAGATCATAGACATCGTGGCCTCAGTGTAAGCCCAGGGTTAATATCACCCAAATAACTTTCAAAATCTGTCCCTGTATCAACAACAGCCATGGCCTAATGGTTAGAGAAGTGGCTTTGGAACCAGCAGGAAAATTGTGTGGCGGCATGGGGTGAGCAGTGCCTTCCCTTCCTCCACATTCATGTCTAAAGTGCCCTTGAGCAAGGCACCTAACCCATAACTGCTCTCTAGTTGCTGCAGTGTGTGGCAGCCCACTTCTCCAAGTGTGTGTGTGTGCTCACTTTGGATGGGAAAAATGCAGAAGTCAAAATTTCCTCTACGGAATTAATACAGCATAAAGAAAAAAAAGAAAAGAAGTACCAAAAAAACCTACTGCATTGCTAATAATTGTCCTTTACCATCTAACTTCACTCACTCTCTTACTCATTTGCAGAACTGCTTTATCCTGTTAGGGTCATGAGGAGGCTGGAGCCTGCCTCAGCCAATGCTGGGCAAAGGTAGGGCGCACCCTGAAACACCCCACCAAACTATTGCAGGGTCAACATACACACACACACTGAGATTCACACCTAGGGGCAATTTAGAACAGACAATTAGACTGATGTGCATGTCTTGCACATCACAGTGGGAGGAAACTGGAGTGCCTGGCGGAAATCCACGCAAACATGGGGAGAATACGCAAACTCCACACATGTTAACCACTACACCACAAGTGCATTAATTTAATAAAAGCATACCATTACTAGAACGTCCTGTTACTGAACCCGCCTTCCATAGTTTTTATTTCTAATCTTCCCTGACAGATCAGCCATTTAATCTGGTATTTTAGAGCACATTCACTATAGTAATTGGTTCCAGGCTCAGTGTGAGAGATGTGCTACAGCCCTTGTAAATTGTATGTTAATTTTATACATATTATAAGTGCATATTAAAGCAACATCAATCCGCATCCACTTTATGTACACGGACCTGTGTAGTCCACACAGAAATGCACTTCAATATGCCTGTAATGTATTCCATTTTTAAATGACTAAAGGTTGCAGCTGATCTCCGTGTAATGTTTGTAAAAGCCTCTCTGCCGGCTTTTAAATTAAAATACAGATCCACCTGCTAACAATCTGCAGTCGTCACTGTGGGCTCCTCATTATTGTACAAGCCAGACAGTGATCTTAGGGACTAATTCACAGTAGCATTCAGCCTTTCCATGTGGAACCAGTCTGAGTGTTGGATTCTCTCCACATATAACATCCACAGGCCATAACTTGTGATAATGGGTTGTGCTTTGTGCACAAAACATATGTGGGTGAATAAATGGATGGAGAGATGGTTAGGTCTGTGGGTGTTAGCATGGAAATGGATGGATAATAGGCAGATGGAATAGTACTTTCAAATATTATAGTGACCTACTAGTATCCATTTATATCACAACAAAGGGGCTTTAATCCATTGTTTGGTTTCCTCAAATGATGTCTCAGTGGATATATACACTGTAAATTGACAGGATATGAACATTAATATGAAGATGATCTTGTCTTTTTACAACAAAATAGGCGTAAAATCAGACAGGCTAATGTGTACACACTGGGAAAGTCTCCAATCTAACCACATAAGCATGGGTCTTAAGAGGATAGGGTTAAAATGGCTAGAAGTGTGGCTGCACCGTGATACTAAGCTTGTGAAGTGACCTCTCGTGACCTTGTGAACCAAATTCGACTTCACATTGAAAGCATGTGATGGATATGGTAGCAAACTGCATAGCTCTAAAAGAGAGCATCATCCGAGAACACAAACCATATAAAAAGATTTCCAGCAAAGTATGTACACCAGAAGAATGTGGTCAAGCCCCAGCTGCTCTGTAAATTAGACCCTTGCAGAAACCAAATCCCTGAAAACAACATCAGTCGCACCCGGATTAAGGCAGCTCCTATGTAGGACCACTCATCCATGCATTACCCAGAGATCCATTCCCAAAAATACAGGTTTCTTATGGGAAAAATGACATGTATTCCACAGATTATTGTTTGTTTTCAGTAATATATTATCACTTTTGTGGGTAAAAAAAATACATATTATACACACAAAAGTGCATGTTATTTATATAAAATCCATTCATTCATTATCTATAATATGTTTATAGTCACGGAAAAGCTACAGCCAATCCCAGCTGAATTTGGGTGAAGGTGGGGTACACCCTGGAGAGCTCATCAGTCCATCACAGGGCCAATACATCTATGCAACCAGTCACACTTACACCTGGGTGCAATTTTGAATAGCCAATTAGTTTAATGTGCATGTTGTTGGACTGTGAGAGAAAACTGGAGCACCCAGAGGAAACCCACGCAATGATGCAAATTCCACACAGAAACGCCTTCGCCGGGCACAGGGCTGGAACTCAGGACCTTTGTGCTGTGAGACAAGTGCCTACTACTATGCCGCCATGTTGCTGAATGTGAAAAATTAATTACATTAAATAATCACATGAATTAATCCCTAAAATGAGCATCTGTTTCATTTCACATGGAATTAAATAGATCAGGAGTGTATAAATTAATAATTAATTGCCTTTTTCCCCCAATTGTGTAAAAGTAAATAATACTCTGGGGACAAAAAATAATTACATGTCACTCACATGCGAATAAAAATGAACTCCGTTTGAAAATCACGTTAAAATCCTTAGAGAAGAAAAGGATCATGAAAAATGTGTAAAATAAAAAAGAAGGGGGAGGCTGGTGCCTATCTCTGATGACAGGTACACCCAAAATAGCTCACCAGACCAACGCAGGGCAACACACACAACCATTTCAAACACACACTCACACCTAGAGTCTATTTGGAGCAGCCAGTTAGCCTAATTAGCATGTCTTTGGACTGTGGGAAGAAACCCGAGTACCCGGAGAAAGCCCACGCAAGCATGGAGAGGACATGCAGGCTCCACAGTGAAACACCCAAACTCGGGAATAGAACCCACGATCTATTTGCTGTAAGGTGGATGTTCTAACCACTAAACCACCGTCCCACCATATAATTTATATTAATAAATTACATTTAAAAAATAGAAAAATAGATTTTTACACTGTAGATGGTGTAAATGGCGGCTGTTCTAAGATGATTTCTTGCAGGCGATTTTTTTTTCTTGGCAAAATTGATTGTCGCACAGCTTCTCTGAAGTCTCATAGTATTTGGGATATGCTCTGCTCTTAGCATAGCAAAGCAAGACCTTCAGTGGACAAATGCTTGAATAAGAACAAGCTGAGCTTCTCTGGGACTCTATTAAGACTGAGCAGATCAGGACACTGACAATGTGATGATGTAGTGCTCACTTCCCCTGACTAACAGATCACCAGCCACCATTGATGTCAATATATCAAAGTAAGAAGTATAAATAGAACAGATGAACATGGACTTGCAATGTTGAGGAAATGGATTTCACAAATGCACAGCTTCCTATAGGACTCCCATAAACTCAGTTGTATTTCTGCATTGCAGAAAACACACACACACACACACACACACACACACACACACACACACACACACACACACACACACACACACACACA
>JAOUQZ010000030.1:11932943-11959506 GCA_028564935.1 Neosilurus hyrtlii
GGCTGAGATGGGCGCCAGCCTCCCCGCGACCCTAATTAGGAATAAGCGGTTCAGAAGATGAATGAATGAATGAATACTATGTTAGCATGGTGGTCAGCACGTCCGCCTCACATGAAAACTGGTCATGGGTTCGACTCCCGGGCTCAGGCGTCTCTGTATGGAGTGTGCATGCTCTCCCGGTGCTTGTGTGGGTTTCCTCCGGGCACTAAGGTTTCCTCACATAGTCCCAAGACATGCACATTACCCTAATCAACCGTGTGTGTGTGTGTGTGTGTGTGTGTGTGTGTGTGTTACCCTGCACTGTTCTGGCGAGCTCTTCAGGGTGTACCAAGCCTTCGCCCAGTGGCTGAGATAGGCACCAGCCTCCCTGCGGCTCTGCTAGCATGTCGACGGTTTCAGTTTAACGCTCTAGCGCGACTACCAGTGACAGGAAACCGAAACAGCAAGTCTGCCTGCGACGGAAAATGGCGGCGCGGTTGCGTTTAACTTTCTGTTTCTTTTTCGATTCTCGACGTTTCGACAGGGTGAGAGAGACCGTCCGTTAAAGCTGAAGCGCTCACCGTTGCACCCAATTTCGACCACGTCGACTGTATATATGCGTTTTACTCATAACTACCACGTAAAGCGCACTCAAACCGATTGTCCCAGTTTGGTTGTAAGCTGCTAATTTTCTAGTTACGCCCAACCTTCAACGGTTTAGCACTAAAGCTAGCTATGCTATGCTATGCGATGCGATGCTATGCTATGCTAGCTTCACTTCCTGGTTGCACAACAGTCGCTATCCTTGAAAGCTGAGACCTGGACCAGTTTTCAGCCGAGCTAGGAGAAAGAAAGAAAACCCACCCCAGCGACAGAAAGCATGGTTTCCTTGGGATGAGTGTTAGAACTTAAATCTTTTGGTTTGTTTTCTTGGGGAGGGTCTAAATTTCTGTGAAGAGCGATGAGACGGAAATCTAAGTGATCTTAGACCAAAAGGAAAAGCAGAAACGCCAGCCAATGCCTCGCCTTCATGGAGAATGACACTACTATATCGAAAGAAGGTGAACGTCCTCCTCTTTCCGTTTTCCTCATGAAAGTACATGATTGTTAAGATGAATAAGGACAGTATATACATTTCCTGGCTGTTCTTGTAAGTGTGTAATGACTGCGTGGCATGTAAGTGTTTAGTATGATCTGTGAAACGATTTCAGGGGGTTAGCAAGCTAACTGGCTAAACTTCTGTTGGCCTGTTTATGTGGCTCTCAACAGAAAAAAATGACTTTCTACAAGATTATTGACTGTAATAGTGGGTTTCACTAGAATATAAAGTCTGTCTTTAAGGCAGTTGAAATGATATTTATTGTTTTGACTGTAATAAATGTGTTACTTTGGTGGAAAGACTGCATTCTGTAACATGCATCCTGACTATTAATGTGAAGTAATATAATACAGAGGGAGTTAAAACTACTTCAGGCTTTTCTGAAACACTGCCTCAGTGTTTAAAAAAAGTAAAGAAAAGAAAAACCTGGTACTTTTCATCTGTTACTCAGTACTGAGGCAAAACATTTTGTTCTCCTGACATGGAAATGGATTAGGAAACAAATTCTGGCATGAAACTGACCCCTAAATAAATAAATAAACAGACTTTTTAACCAGATATACAGCCAGGAACAATCAATATCACTGTGTTTTATACTAAAGAAAGTACAAAACATTCACTGTAAATACTCTTCTGTTAAGTAATCAGTGTCTAATAGATATTAAAAACATGACAGCAGCCCAGATTTGTTGTTTGCATGTATACAGGAGGTCGACAATAATAAAATGCAACCCGGGGTTAATACTGAAATGCCCCTTTCTGGATATTTAAAATGTGATCTTATACAATTTATTTAGTTTTCTTATTTTATGTATTATTACACACGCACGCATGTATGTGTATATATGTACATAAACACACACACTTGCATTTTCATAGTATATATCTAGACCTTTCTGTCACTTTCTTTGTAGTCAGAAAAGCAGGTGATAATTGTCATCTTTATACACATTTTTATGCACGTGATCCTCAGAACACAGCCATCAAAACTATAAATATAGCCTATATTTATTATACAAGTAAATACAGTACTGAAATCTTTAAACGTAATATAAATATTGTAAGAGCACTCTCTTGGGAAAAAGGTTGGATAGATGAATAAATAATATTATAAAATATGAACTGAAATGTCATTGTGTAACCTCAGAATAAAAAAAATTGAAAATAATGAGCATTGCTGAAATGTAACTATTTGTTATGTGTTGGCTATTCCTTGGTTTTGCTAATGTTCTTCCTCCTCTGTCTGCTTCCAGTCTGGCATTCTCTACAGGATGACTAAATTCTTTTTGAGTAAATTAAACCATTCTGAAAGTTTTGTGATGATACGTGATAAACGTTTTTAGTTATCCTGTAGAGAATGACAGATTGGTAAGCCGACTTCTAGTTATGCACCTGTCTTCATAACAACAAAGTGTTATTTTTGGTGATTGAATCCAGCTATGTATTTGTATAGCGTAGCAGGGTAGAGGGAGCACACGACTTTTGCAGCACATGCATGAAGGAGCTTATACTTTGCAGTGGCGAAATCTTCAAAATTACAAACATCACACTGTCAGAATTTTGTTGACCTGCAAGTTTAACTTCCAGTGAAATAACAGTTAACAATTACAATAAAGAATACGGTTGCTAGCTTAAGCTTGTGGCCTCTCAACATTTGCAATGTCTTTGTGCATTTGGACAGTCCAAGTTTCTCTATTTTTTTTTCTCCTTTGTAGTATGTTTTAAACTTCAAAATGGTTGTGCAGTTGTATTTTAGTGCAGTGGAAAAACCTTAAACTGAAATGAAAGGCAAGCCTTCCAGATGCTCCTGTTACATATGAACATATATATTTTCATTATTAGGTGGTTTTTACTTGCATTTATCGAGGTGGCAATCTGCTAAAATCCATTTGATAGATTGAATTAGCCAATTTGAAAAGGCTGTGAAATCATGAGAATAAGACGTGAATCCCCCAGGTATGGCATGCTAATGGATAAAATAACAGTGTACAGATATTAAAAAGTCAAATATAAACTAGTAAACTTATGAATAAAATAAAAGTGGGCACGTCTACACTTAATACAAGCTTCTTTTTATATACATCAGACAAACATTGGCTCATTTACATGAATGAATGGTATAACTCAGCATTTATTCTTATGCAAATTTACTGTCAGATACACATGAATCACATGCGATTTTTCGCAGTACGATGTTGCCTACTTGTTTTTTTTTTTTTGTTTGTTTGTTTTTGTTTGGGTTTAATTACCCTTTATGGCTGGATAATATATGTTATAAATGGGTAGTCGAACTATGTTGGGATAAACTGAAGTATCACTTAAGATTCCTCTGTGTTTGCAGGTCTTCTTGAGCCAGTGCTTCCTGGCTCAGTAACCTTTGAAAACAGTATTTTAGCTCCTCTTCGTAACAACTATTTGTACGAGGAGTCCAAAGAGTCTTTCACCTACAATTCTGCACAGTTGGTTAATAATGCAGCTCTACAAAAAAGAGTAAGTAGCCATGTGAATTTAATTTTACAGCTTCTGTGTGTCATCTGTGATATTTTACTTTGACAGACTTTCAAAAACGTAACCATCGGTTTTTTTGTTGTTGTTATGAATTTTTTTTCTGTGCCAATTTTCTTACAGTATACTGCTTTTTGTGTGGAAAAGCGTGAAAAGGGTTATTCCGAAGAGGAACTCGGGGAGTCGTTTGGCTTCTTGTTACTTGACGACAACTCCAGGGTACATGCATACATCTCGGAGCTGTACTTAAAACCAGTTTATAAGTCCATGAATTTCCTGACTATCTGTTCACCTTTCGTTTAAAGGCAAGCAGGCTTGCTGACACAGGCCTAATTGTTGGGCAAGGAAAGTGCACCACTCTTGGAGATTGTTCAAAGGGTAACTATCATTCCATCCGTGCTAGATATTCTGAGAATATTCTGGGTGTGTCTGCCTTTTTTTTAACCTTGTGCTGTTTGGAATGTAGATTTTCAACTTGATCCAAAACCACTACAAAGCCAACTGTTATTAAATAACGTTGAATGTTCTGTGGTAGCGTTCTTTTTTCTTTTCTTGTCCACACAGACAAGTTTTATTCAACATGAAAAGCTTTGTTGTATATTACAATACATTGAGAGGCCTTTCTCTACAGTAGCATCGAAATTGAAATCAAGTCAATGAGGAAAATTGGTTTCAGTTTCCTGTATGAGCAAATACAAAAACGTATAGACCTCAATAGCACAGTCTGAAAACTTCCCAACTCACCAGCTCAGCGTATAAATAAGGAATCACAGTATTGTGAAGTATTTCCATGGCATCATTGCATATATATGTAAAAATAAATAAATAAATAAAAGGTGAAAATTTGCTCTTAGCATCTGATGTGCACTGGCCATGCAGTCATTTGGTTTAGAAAGTGAAAGTTTGATTGTATAACTTTATCTGCCTTAGAAAGTGAAATAGAAACAAAAAGTGTTGTTGGGCTCAAAGGGCTTATAGAGCAATTCAGCTTATGTTCGTGGAACTTGAAAATGAAACTGAGGCATGTTTATTTCTACAAAGCTAATGTTTAATACACATGTATGCCTACATTTGGTGTTTATTTGTTTGGGTTGTTGCCTAGTAATTCAGTTATCTGTGCTAGTATATAGCAAACACAGCACTCCAGTTTCCTTAGGTATGATTTGGAGAGGATAGGAGAGCTGATTAGACTTGGATAGGATTGGAGACTTAATCAGATCTGCTAAATTAACACCACACTTTTCCCTGAAACACATTCTACACATTACAGGAAAGGATTATTACTAGACCTGAAATTAGCTCACTCTTTCGTTCTTACACACTTTTTCACTTCATTTCCCTGCCACTCCTTCTTTTTTTTTTTTTCAAATAGATGAGGTCATCTGCACATTTGCTTTCTTCATGTCCTTACAACAGTCTTGGCATGATCTGATTGGTCCAGATATGTTATTTCCTCAGGAAATCAACTGAAATTGAATAAGAAGTACCATCATTATCCCATTGCCTTCGTTTTAAAAATAAATAATACAAAATACAATTGTATACAAATATACAAAATCAGAACACACATTAAAACATGCGTCATTGATTTTTAGGAGTGGTTTTGGATTAATAGTGTTTACTGAGCAGATTTGACATAGACTAAAAGTGTTTTTCCTCTGGAGGATTGCTACGTGTTGCGTAAGCTCTGTCTCAGTTTTTCTTGCTGATCTTGTGCATTGCCTCACCCACACTCATGCCATTGAACTGGTTTTACCTGAAAATTACGGCATTTAGCGTGGAACTACAACATGTTGGAGCAAGAAAAGACAAAACAGTTGCATTTAGTAAAAAAATACAAGTATAAACAGCATGTTCTGCTAAAAGATGAAGCCACATATCACATCAGAACTTTTTTCATATTGTAAAATGGCTTCAAACTTGAACAGGAGCCCAAGAAGTCCCCTGGTTCAGAGGAATTAAAGCAAAAGAAGACCCCCTTATTAGACCATAGTATACAGAATTTTTTATTTTTTTAATGCAAGGATTTATCAGAGTGTATAGGAAGACTGGTGGTGTTGAATTTAAATGTATATTATCTGTCTTTAAAACAGGGGTGTATATCTCAAAGTACTCCGACTGCCTTGATATAAAACGCTGGTATGATGGCAAGACGGGGTACATTGTTCTGTTCAAGTTAATAAAGGTAAATAAATAAATACAACTGTGTGCTTGTGTATGTATTTTAGGGGTGTGTGTGTGTATGTACATACACACACACACACACACACACACACACAGACACACAGAAGTGTGCAGTGAAGATTATACACCACCCCTTTTGTCTAAAAGGGCTCCTAATAAAAATAAGTAAAAAAAATTACTTTTCTATTTTTTGGTGAAAATGTATCGAATGCTATTGCAGGCAATGAGAACCAAAAAAATAATTCTGAAAAGTATATTTTATATAACATTTATACAAAATTTAGAATGTTTTTCTTTTTTTTCTTTTTATTTTCTTTTATTTTTTTATAACGGTTTAGTGAGTGAAGAAATAGAAATATGTGAACACGATGCCTGAAAGGTTAAATGCTGTAATCAAAGTAAAGGTTGGCCACAATAAATATTTACTTTTTTTCTTTAAAGAAAAAAATAGAGAGAGAGCGAGAGACTGTTATTTTGATTATTACTATAGATTGTTGTTTGTTTACTTATTCTTATCAATATGATCCAATATTACATGAAATAAATACTTATAGTACTTGGTTTCTGATTTATCTTCATTTTGTTAAGTGTATAATCATCATTGCATCACTGTATTTTTTTTACTTCTTCACTTGCTAAACCATTCCATATGGTTTGAAGTTCATTCATGTTATGCAAAAGTCAGAAAAAAAAATTTGCAACACCTTTCAATTTTTCTGAAAGATTGGTATTTTACCTCAATATACTTGTCAGAATTATTATTTTGGTTTTCACAGCATACAGTAGCATTGTTCAATACATTTTCACCCAAAAAATTATAGAGAAGTAATTTTTACTTCATTTTATTAGGAGCCCTATTAAACAAAAGTGGTGGTGTATAATCTTCACTACACACTACTGTGTGTGTGTGTGTGTGTGTGTGTGTGTGTGTGCATGTATATGTAAGTTGTTTATGATACAAATACCATTTAAAAAAAAAAAGCTTGATCTTGTCAATAGGGTCGAGTGAAGGAGGTGACAGAAAACTACACACAAAAGTTCACACCTCCAACTGCCGGCTTTGACTGCCATGTATCGGAGCAACTCCGAGCAGTGTGTGCATCTACCAGCTCCTTTCTAGCATTTGAAAGGACTCAGGTGACTCTCGTCTCTTTGTTTGTCCAATTCAGCTCTCTCTCTCTCTCTCTCTCTCTCTCTCTCACACACACACACACCGTAGACCTCTAAAGAAGTAGAATCCAGCTATTATGTACACTAAACATCTCAGCACTCAACATTCTCGAGATTCATGTTTGTGTATATAAATGACTCCCACATGTATAAATAAGTGCTTACCAATAAGGACTAAACCACCCCACCACCCCCAACCGTTCCTCACCATCCACCACCCCCATTACCTAAACCTGTCTCTCAGGTTTTACAGTACGTATTACTACCCTTTATTATCTTCAACCATAGCTACCTTTTAGAACATTACTAACAGAAAACTGTATAAGAAATATATAATTTGAAACTGAATATAAGGTGTGAGGTTGTTCTGTATCCATTTACACCAAGCTATTTTTGCCAGCTGTAGAGAAACCAGGCGATTGAGCTGAAGTATTGGCTCTGAACGGGAACATGGAGCAAATAATTTGGGTTGGGGAGCTTGGGGTGAATACGATGTTGCATTTATGTACATTCTTATCCTCATGGCTTTGGTTTTTATCTTGTCTTTTTGTGTAATTTACACTAGCTATGCTTGTTGTAAGGGTTAATTGTCTGTTTATGTGATTGCTCCAGTAGAAATATGAATGGGGAAAAGAAAAAAATATATTTGTGCCTTAATGAGTTAAGTGTGTTTTTCAGTATTATCTGTATGAGCTGCTCGATGGAGGGGAAAAGGTTGAGCCATGCCCAAGGCATGTGTGCCCATTCGCTATTGTGGCTTTTTCCTATGGGAAAACTGCCATCTCTGTTGAGCTGAAGGAGAAAAGGTCAGTATTATTTAGTGCTATTATTCAAATCGTCTGATAAGTATGCAAAATTTGCTGCATCTGATGGAGTAGGACATTGGTTTTCTATAACTACAGTTGAACTGAAAACAAGAGGGGGGCAAGGTGTGTGTGTGTGAGTGCGTGCACACGCACATGTGCATACAACAGCAGACGTGGTTTGGCACAATGCATAAAATCATGGCGATACAGATCAAAGATCAAGTGCTTCAATTCGGGTTAACAGCAAACACCCAAATGTTGAAAAATAGCATGCAGAAACTGCTGTTTTTACAGAATGGTGCAAAAAAACAAAACCCACACACACAAATTGTGTTATTACTATTTTGAATGGCTATACTGGTTTGAACTGAAAACACCCCACCCCCAATCCCGACTTCTCCACCCGCCAGGTTAGTTGAATTAAGCCTACCTCACATGTAAGCAATCGCGGCCGAATGTACAAACGAATTTTAGTTTGAGGGTAACCGAATATATTTTCGGAGGTAGTCGGTCGAATTTGAGGTAAATGGTCCGTTTTCGGGGTTTTGGAAAAAGTTTTGCCCCAGCTCAAAACTTGGTGCGAATTCAGCGTGGCTCAAATGCGAGCGAAGAGCTTCGGAAGCAGTTTGCCCATTTTTGCTTTTTTTGAACGGCTCAAGCGACTGATGTTTGCACGTCACGTAAATCCGCCCATTTTGACAAAGAAAAACCCATGAAATTATGACGTCACACGAATCCACCCTTTTTTTTTACAAAGAAAAACCTAATGATGCACAGGTCACGCAAATCCTCCTGTTTTATAAAGAGGCGGCCAGCGGGAGTCCTGTGCTCCTCTATTTACACTTTTGTTTTGAAAATAAAAAATCTGCAAATTTCCTACATGCAATGTGCCTCTTGCCATCTCACACACGTATTATAAAAATATTATATTTTTTGTAAATATAAATGGTTGTTCCGGTGTCAGTGTACTTACTGCTCAAGCTGCTTTTCACAATAGGCAGAGGAACGCAGATCTCAGGTCTGTTCCATTTGCACATGATCTGATTCTTTGGGATGTATTAGAGGGGACATATGGGAAATATATATAGGCTATGCAGTAATCTATTGCTGTATTTTTTTTTTTTATTTACTTTTCCTGGAATAACTAGATTAACTTGCATTTTCCACATAATCAATCCTCTGATATAATATGGGATTTTCCCTTATCAGCTCGAGTTGGAAAGCTGATCTAGTCTGTTATGCACATCCACAATAAATAATAAATCCCCAAGTTTAATTATTAAAAAAATCTAACAGGTAATTATGCTCCGATCTGACATGGAATGAACACATCGTAGAGGAAGGCGCAGATTTCTCACACACACACACACACACACACACACACACACACACACACACACACACACACATAACTTCATGGCTAAAATAGTGGCTGTCCCATAAACCAAAGCTGAGCAGCTCAAGATGGAATACAAATCTAATTCAACTGGACCCACTGGACTCGACACATTCGAATGGAGGTTACATGTAAAATATACAGAGAAACAAAAGTGCAAAAAGTCATCAAAGAAAGCAGTTGGATTTGTTTTATTTACACTTTAAGGGCAGGTTCAATATAATACACGATGCGCAGCCAGTGCAGGGTCATGTGATAATCTCTATCCGAAGGTTTTCAATGAGACCATGCATTTTTTTCCGTTCAGCCAAAACCAAAAACAGCCAGGAAAAAAGTTTCACTATTTCGCGCCCTTATTGCTTACATGTGAGTCACCCCTTACCCCCTTACCCTAGCATTCCTGTCTGGCAAATTTCTGTAGCTCACCAAAGACATATAAATTTCACTGACAACCATAACCAGTCTCTGAGCTTGTGTGTAATGTGAACATTAATTTTTGATGAACCTCTTGACTATATTGTTGTGGGTTTCTAGATGTATTTTAGATCATTATGCTTCCAGTTTTTACTGTAAAATTAAAAGTAACAAGTAAAATCACTAGTGATTTTTTTTTTTGCCTATGCATTTTTGCTCCTTCTAGGTTTGTAAATATATTGTGATTTAAATAAGGGACAAATTTGAAATTTGACTACTCTTCTACAGCTTTTGTTCTCATCACCTGGCATTCATGTAAATATATAGGTTATGTAAATGCTGTGCAAATTTTTAAAGGTGTTTTTTTTTTCCTTTCTCCTTGTTTTTTAGCCAAGAAAAATCATGTAAGCATTGTTTTCATTTTAACTTTTCACTCTGATTTATTATATTCTATGCCAGAAATTTTATTTGCAATGTTTTCTGTTGTGCTTCCATTTCTGCCATTTCATTGAAGCCCTTTAATTTCAGCATTTCATTACCAACCCTGGAGTGGCCAACTAAAGATTGAGTCTCGTTTGTACAACATTGGGTTAAAGTCCATCCATGGAGCCATGTTCCCAGCAAATCTGTACGTTGAATCATTTTTGTTGGTGTACACAAACGAGTCAGATTGTGAAAATGGCTGTAGTATCTTCGTGCACAGTGAATGTGGTCACACATTGAATTCCATTTGTTTATTTGAATTTAAATTACATTCTTCTTTTAGATGATGCTGACCCAGCTTTTATTTTATTTATTTTTTTTAATTAATTTATTTTCTTTAGTCCAAAAGTAGTTCAAGTTGACCACGCCATTGGAGTCTCTGAACTGAGAAAGACGTTGCCTCAAGCCGTTTTTGAAACATCTCCACATGGTGAGGGTGCGTCAGAATGCATTTTAATTATTCATCGCATATGTTACTCAAAATAGCAAGTTATAGGATTTACAAAGTGTCACTTTGTATGTTTTTGATTATATGTCATATTTGTATAAAGAGTTCTGAAGTGTTGACATCATGTTGTCATGACAGCAAAATTTACAGTTCTAAACAACAGGATATGGTGTTTTGTGTTTTATTTTTTGTTTTGTTTTTTTATTCCTTCGCATTTTATAATGTTCAATTTGTATTAAAATATTTAAGTACACTTGTAAGATAAAACATTTAAATATGGCTTCCCGCAATCGCATGACTTGACAACCAGCAAGGACCAACATTACCTGACAGCACCGCTGATGACATACGTGATCGTTTTGAAGAGCTAGTCATACAAATTCACCAGAGGTACCCTTTAAAGTGGTTTCACCACAATTGAAACTGACGTGTCTTAAAAAATCATGTCACTAGAGATGCAATAGAAAGTGACTGTTCTGTTGTTTGTTTGGAACTGAGGATGAAAACATGGCATCACACTTCAGAACTCATTTCTATTTTTTTTGTGGAATAAATATCTGATTATATATTTTTTCTTTTAGTTTCATTAGACGGCAAATGGTTTAGCATGTACCATGTCAACTCCTCTGACGCAAGAAACGACCTTGCCTTCTTAACTCAGAAGTTGAAGGAGAAGGACATGGTTAGTTTCTGGGTGTGAGTGACATTTGAGTCAGTGGACTAGAAGCTAGAAGTCAGATTTAATTATTTTTATTTTTTTTTTAACCTGGCAGGCCCTTGTAATATGTTTGGAAGATGGAGGTTTTCTTGTGTTCTTACATTCATCTAATTTCCTCTTCTTTGAAGGTAATCACACTCTAAAGGTCATACTTTAATCAGATTAAATGTGTTTAACTTCCTCATCTGTAAAATGTTTGCAAAACCTTTTTAGGTGTAAGCACGGATAAAGCTTTTGCTCTTCAAGCAATGTTTATTTATCCCGACTCCAGAGCTGTTCCAAGAGGTGAGGAACATTTTATTACAGTCTTTTGTGGCATCATGTTATTGCATGCTTTGGGCATTGTTCATATGTGGTCTTCTAATTATTGGTTCTTTTGGGGTTTAGACACCAAAAGTGGATACCTTAAGACTAAGGTTTCATCTGAGGTTCTTCAAGTTCTCCCTGCCCTGAATTATGCTGAATTAGAAATGGAGAAGTGTCCTCCAAAGCAGCATGAGGAACCCCTTGGAATAGTTGAGAAACATTTGCAGAATTTTGCTACTCTTATTTTTCCAGGACTAATGAACAGCCCTATTAGGGAGGCTAGTATGTTTCCTGATCAGTATGATGTACCTAATGGTTTTCCGTTGATTGCCCCAAAGTGGACAGAACAGACCGGGGATCGCCTCAGAACGTACTTAGGAAGTCCACTCAGTTTTCAAATTCCCATGGCTAGGGTATTGGAAGTCTTAGCTGCCGGAAAACAACAGCGCGGTGATGATCACGACGACGACGATGTCTTTTACTATATATCGTCGCCTGAGGCACCTCAGACTCCTGCTGACGTTGTTTTGGAAAGAGATTTGCCTAATGAAAGTTTCAATTTAACTTGTAGGGATGTTTCTGATGACACGGAAAAGGCAGCAGAGCAGCAAGCTGAAACAGAAAAAACTGTAGCTGCTGAACTGCCTTGTTGTAAGTTGGTAGAGGAAGTCAGCACACCTGGTGCAGCAGTGGTTACAACGCCTGATAATAACTCAGATGAAAGCACACCCATGTCAGGTGACATCCCCACAGAACACTATGCTCAGAACACTGATGCAGTTACTACTGCTCAGGGCAATGAGGAAACCTCTACGTGTGTCTCAGTTGATGACAAATGCAGTGGAGAGGAGTTAACCGAGACATTTACAAAAGAGACTATTCAGACAACCTGTGAGGCATTATCATCCACAGAAATCGGAGATGAGGCCTCAAATTTGGCATCTAATACTGAGCTGGAAGTACATCAGTCAGAGAAAGTAGACTCTTTGTCAGATGTTCTCCATAAAGCTGGAGGTCAGACACCTCCTGTTGCAGACAAAACCCTACAGGAAGCCGACCTTCCAACATCCATTTCACCTCCCACAACATCAGTAAATCGGACTGAAGCATTAATCCAAGGTTGTGATGAAGTACAGACAGAGGAAAGCAGTAATGCTGTTACCGAGACCAAATCCATGCCAAAAAGGCGTGGGAAGAGAAGGAAAAGAAAAGCTTTAAAACACAAAACTAATACAGTCAGTCAAATTACAACCCCACTTCAAAACACTACTTCATCTTTATGTTCTCCAACAGAAGCTACTCCTGACCAAAGTAGTAACAGTGACACAACGCAGTCATCTCCCAGTACACTGAAAAGAGACTGGCGTTCCCTCCCGAGGCGCAAGAAGCACTGGAATGCTGATGCCAGGATGAAGCGAACGTTGCGGTCGGATTTTAAAAACACTGAAATGCCATCTAATAACACCAGTGAGACTGAAAAAAATTACACCATTACAGAACGTCCTTTAACCAGTACAACGCGAAAAAAGGAAGGAATTAATATGAGGGAGCGATATGGTCTTAAGAATATAATCACAGATTGTGGCTTTGTCTTTGTTCCCCATGGCTCAGAAGTTGCTGCTGGAGACATCAATTCCAGTGAAAATATGCCGGCTGAAGAATCGTCCTTTGTTTCAACCAGCAGTCTTTCAGGGGAGAAACTAGCAATTACCCCAACACATGAAAAGCCTCTGCACTCAGAAACGGAAAACAGAGGTCAGCATATGCCCCTAACACACATACAAAACATTTCAGTGAATCCAGTTAAGACATTATGCTCTGGGGACATTACTGAGAAGGATCTTGCCTCGCCTAAAAACAAAAGCACAGCGAAAGGCCACGTGTACAGGGCAATATCCATAAGCAAATTCAAGACAGTGCTCAAAAGGGCAAAAAGGAATACATCTCCTGCTGCACAGGATCCTGGGAAATCAGCATCAGATCGTACAGAGCCTGAACGGAAAAGAGGCAAACTAAACAATGATGTAGATTCATCAGACAATGGCAAACTGGCTCTGTGTACGGATGATAAAGCCGGTGCAGTACAACGTAATCCCAAATCAGCTGGGAACCAGGAGCTGGAAGAAAATACACCATCAAAACTACCCCAGAGGACAACCTCGGCTCAGGAGAAGCAACTCTCAAAGATCCCAAAGGAAAATGGTAGGAACAGAGTAAAGTCACGGTGCCCTGTTTTCCTTTTATGATACATAATATATTAATATACAAACAAGTAAGATCTTCTCATATTGTTGTGTGCACTAGTATTTCCACCATGAAAAGGAAATCTGCAATAGGGATGTGCAGGGGATGCCTGGGTCTGTTTTTTTTTTCTTTTTAAGCTCAAGTGCACTTTAGTTGTGTTATTTGAAATAGAAACAAATACACTCGACCCTTGATTCTACAGACCCCGGTTTAAGGGATATCAGAAGCTGTGGACAAAGTCTGGAGTAGCCAAATTGTTTGGCTGTCGGCAAGGGCAGAGGCGAGTTATTTGGCATGGACAGACGTTAGTTGGCGCTCGTCAGTTTGTTTAGCGCAGTCAGCAGTACACCCATGCTTTCCTTGTTATTTCACACCTTTTTAGGGTGGATTTACATTAGGTTTACATTTACATTGGAAGATGGTTGTATATACATTTTCACCTATTTTCGGTAATTAAATTGTTATTACCCGCTTTCGAACCATTCTCGGAAGCTACGGACAATCGGCAAAACCGGACAGGTGCTCCCCCTTTTTGTCTTTTAAATTGAGGGTCGAGTGTAAATAACTTAGGCCCAAGTGACTGCAATTGGAATAAAGTAGTGTTCTGAAGATGGGAAATTGTGCCGCAACTGACGTGTCATTTGCACAAAAGATAATACAAAAAAGCTTTTATTTTTTATTTATAATTAATTATAAACCTTCATTGAAATTTTAAAGATTTAAACATCAGAGCAAATACATGAAAATTATGAGAGGGAATTTTAAGTAACCTAAAGAGTAGCAGCATTGGTCATCCTAATTTGTGTGTAATGTAATACGTTTAAGCGATACAAAGCTTATTTTAACATACATGACCATGAAAAGTACTATACTGGGTCATTTTATCCTATGGATTACTAGCGGGGGCTAAACCAATGTCTGAAAAAAAAAACATTTTCCTGGAAGTGAACACGTTGGTTTGATTTGTCCAACGCATGTAAAGAAGCACGGAGCAACATTTTAAAGTGATAAAACTCCCCGCATACTAAAGGCTCTTACCTTTTACTGGTTCCTTTTGGCAAGGCGCTGCTCCCATTGTCATCCATTGACTTTTTATGAAGGAATTCCGTGGGAACAGCGTCCGGTTTTAGATGGGCTTCGTGTTAAGTAGTTCTGCCTGGAGGTCATGCCGATTGCATGTCGGGTTGAAGTGGTCTTCACAGACTACCGAATTGCATCTGAAATGAATCGTGATCAGAGTACGGCCTGCGCTGATGTTATGTTTTCCGTGATTTCTGCGCTTGTTGTTTGTGCAGACGTATGCATTGCACACCGCCATTTTCCTAGCGACACAGCTCAGCCCTGGCCAATAATGTTGTGTTATCTTAGACTGGGGTCTGCTGCCCAGCCAATAGGACAAAACAATGAATTCACATCACTATCATGGTTGGAGCGACCTAAGAAGAAGGCAACATGTCGCTGTGAATGCCTTGTAGTAGAAGTAATAGTATTGTGGCAGCACTCGCATGTACTTGACAACAAGCAAGGAATATTTTACAAAATATAAAAACACAATTCTATGGACTGCATGGGAGCCCATCACTTAAGATCTGTACAGACAATTAAGTGATTACAATGTCTTACTTTCTCCAGTAAAATGCAGAACTCATTAAACATTATTGTAATGAGAATAAATAATTTTTGTAACTGACGTGGTTTTATATTAGTATACAGATGAAAGTTCAAACTCCAAGATGGCCGACAGATGCCGCATAGATCCCATCTATCACAGAAAATATCTCGTTTTAAAAACAACAAATAATTTTTCAAAAAATTCCAACAATATTGTTTCCTAGTTACAATTTCTTTTTTTTAAAATTAATGAACAATCACAGCAAACTGGAGTGCACAAGTATCCCACCAAGTCCAATACTTTCTGTCATGTGAGCCGCTAAAACTTTGTTGTCTTTTCCGGTGGGCTTGGGTTCAGTTTAGTTGTGCAGCTCTTAAATTAAGCTTTCAAGGCTCAGGAGTTATGCCTCAACCTTCTTTTATACATTTCCATCATCTTTTACATCTTATGTAGTTTTAAATTTATAACAAAAAAAGCAGAAAAAATTTAGTATTTCATCAGGATATTTATAGACTCATGATACTTACATAATCACAATACATATTGAGTCAGCATCGTGATATTGTATCAAATGGTCCTTGGTCATTCCCATCGAGGGCAGCGTAGCCTCATGGTTAGAGAAGCAGCTTTGGGACCAAAAGGTCACTGGTTCGATTCCCAAACCAGCAGGAAAAATGTGTGGTGGTGGGGGAAAGAGCTGCACCTTCCCTTCCTCCACATTCATGGCTGAAGTGGCATTGAGCAAGGCACCTAACCTCCAACTGCTCTCCGGGCCCCCAATGTGTGTGGCAGCCCACTGTTCTGAGTGTGTGTGCTCACTTTGGATGGGTTAGATACAGAGGCAAATAATTTCCCTTGCGGGATTAACACAGTATAGAAAAACCAAAAAAAAAAAAAAACAACAGTAACAGCAGAGTTTGTGTGGATGAATGTGTGAACAAATTTAGCCATTTTTCAAATAATTATCTGGTATAGTTGAATCGGCAGACTTAATTGAGAGCATATCAAGGCCTCCGTTCTCTCTGCCTGCCTTTGTTTAGCTTCCTTCCATCCCGTTGCCCCTCTTAAAACTTGACATATTATGAGCACATTTAAATTAGAATTTTATTTCTGTGTATTACATGCAATACTAAAATTGGTAGTAATTGCAGATGAACTTATAATAGTTTAACGTATTCTGTATGCAAGCATCAATCACAGCGTCTTTGCTTCTGCCATCTGCCTTGTATGAATGTTTGTGCTTGTGACAACATATACTTTGTTTTTTCATTTTCTTGCTGCTTTTTCATTCTTTCTTGTTTTTTTGTTTTTTTGTTTTGTTTTTTTTACAGGTTGCAACTATTTTGACAACTTTACCCATAATGAAAAACTTAAACAAACCAACCAACATCTCATATCTGATGCAGTAAAGAGTAGGGTAGAAGGAAAGCGTTTTAGTTCTGATGGCCAAAGCAATAAAGAAGAATTGGCTGTTGGTGCATCTGTACCTTCAGATGCTCTTAATCTTCTGGCTGATTTGGCCCTCAGTGTAAATAGTGACAAATTGTTGCCCAACCTGGATGAAAAACACCTTGGAACCAAGACTGGTAGCTCGTCACAAAAAGTCATTCATCTGTTGCGAGACCTCACCCCCAAATTAAAATTACCTCCTAAATCTCCTTTTCCAGAGGGTCTTGCTGTGACTGGGGATTTGATATTAGAAATATCAAAAGAGCATTCTTACTCACAGCCCACCTCTCTGCTGTCAGGTTTGGCAGGGTTATGCCCCCAGGTTCAACCTACACTTCGATGTTTTGAGTCTCGCCTGTCCATGAAATATGACATTCTGAAGTTACCTGATCTCCCTAGTTACCCAGGATTTTATAATAAAGGAGGCAAAAATGGATGGAGATTCCTGCCATCTTTAAGTGAATCAGCTCCAGCTACTGGCAAGAACAAAGTATGGAGTTCTAAGTTCCTCAGCTGTAGGAGAATCGTCGAAAAGAACAGCTCAATTCAAGTGACAAGACATTGGAAAGAGAAGTATGATTTTAAGTTTGACAGCAAGTTCACAAATGACAAGCTAGACAAATGCGTGACAAGAGCGCTGCATGGGTATGTTGCCTTTTTCTACCTGGAACCGAATAAAGTCCAGAATAAAGAGTGTTTAGTCTTAGCGGCATTTGTACTTTTGTAGGCATGGCATCAGTGCAGTGGGTATAGAAAAAAATCACCCCTTACATTTTTTTTTTGCTATGAAGCCAGAATTGATACCCAATGCAACTTATAACAGGCAAGTAAAAAAATACAATAACAATAGTTCAGGGGAAAAAAATTACTGAGATGGTTTAGTCTTTAGTACTTTAGTACTTTGTTGATCCGCATTTTTATTTGATCACAGCCATGAGGCTATTGGGATACTTCTCTACCAACATTGCACTTCTAGACTATACAGTATTTGCCCACTTTTCTTACCAGAACTGTTGTTGCTCAGTCAAATTGGGTGGCAACTACTGGGGGACTGCAGTGTCCCAAGTCATTCCACAGATTTTTAATAGGATTTAAGTCTGGGCTGTGACTAGGCCACACAAGGACATTCACCTTTTTTTCTTCAGCTATGTGTGGGGGACAGCGCGGTGGTGTAGGGGTTAGCACATCCGCTTCACCGCATGAAGGTCCTGGGTTCGATTACCAGGCTCGGGCGTTTCACTGTGGAGTTTGCATGTTCTTCCTGTACTTGCATGGATTTCCTTCGGGTACTCCAGTTTCCTCCCACATGCTTGCTAGGCAAATTGGCTGTTCCAAATTGGTGTGAATGGTTGTGTGTGTTGGCCCTGTGATGATCTGGTAAGCTGTACCCTGCCTTCACCCAGTGTCTGCTAAGACCACCCCATTACCCTGATAGGATTAAGCAGTTGTGAAAGTGAGAGCTATATGTTGTCAACTTTGGTTTGTTGTTTGGGCTGTTATGTTGGAAGGACAACCTTCTTCCCATTGACAAATTTGGCCCCATCCATTATTCCTTCTATCTAGACAAGTGCTCCAGTCCCTGCTGCAGAGAAACAACCTACAACAGGATGCTAGCACCTCGATACTTTACTGTAGCTGTGGTGTTCCTTGGATGTTAAGCTGTATTGGCTTTCCGTCTGATATAGCATTTGGCGTCATGGCCAAAAAGAGACTTTGTTTGTTTGTCCTCAAAACTTTCACGGTGAATTGATGTAGCCTTTCTTGAGGAGTGGCTTTTTCATGCAGTCCTCTGATTCAAGCCGCATTTGTGATATTGTTACATGCACACAGTGGACACTCTTTTTCACCAGAAGTTCCTGTTAATACTTCAGAGGTGCCATATTCTTCTTGATAGCCTCTCTGTCCAGTTTCCTCTTCACTCGTTCATCCAGTTTGGAGGGATGGCCTGATCCAGCAAGGGTCTAACCAAATTCTCTTCTTGATTATGGACTTTACTATGCTCCCAGAGATTGATGAAGCCTTTGAATGATTTTTGTATCTATCTCCTGACTTATGCTGTTCACAAATTTAACCCTGGAATGTTTTGACAGTGCCTTGCCACCCATAGTTGACTGATTACTTTTAGTGACACTTACACTGGAATGCTCTCGAACTAGATGTTTTTGAACTAATCAGAATGTTTACAGTTGATCACAGCGGGAAGCCAGTTAGCTAGGTGTGCAATAAAGAAGTTACACCAGATTAAGTTACACCAGATTGAGTTAAAGTATTTTTTTAGAAGGGTTGACCCTCAGCCATCTCAGTGATTCTGAATTTTTTTCTTTTTGAACATTTGCTATTATATCTTTTACTTAGTTGTTGTACGTTACAATGAGTAAATACAACTGACATTTTATGATTATAGACAACAAAATGTGAATATTTTGAGGGGGTGATAGTTTTTTATACTCACCGCACTACATATGTATAAAAAGCTATATTTGTAGTATATAAACAAAAATGTTTATAGTGTCATTTATCTCTTTCTGAAAGAGTAAAATAACCAATTACCTTACACAATGTACATAGTTATTTTAATTTATACAGGAATTTTTAATTAATAGTCATGTAACCAAAATGGTCTATACTGTATTTACCACTAACCACATACCCATCTCTTTCTGATTTCCTCAGCAAATGGGATTTCAGTATTGAAGACACTTTTGAGCAGGTGCATCTCATCTTCCATATGTGGATAGGCCTGTTCTACAGTAAACCCACTTCCAGATTCTTTCACTTTGATCAGAATGGCCAGAAAGTGGACAGAAAAAATCCTGCAACGGTGTTACAGTGTGCTATTCAGACTTCCACACCTCTGCCATGTGTCGATTTGATCTCTAATGAGGACAAACCTATATCTAAGGATCCGGTATCAGATGCTCTTGACCTTTCAGTGAAAGCCATTGAGGATGTGGAGCATTGCACGACTGGAGAAAATCCTCCAGCTAATTTTGGTACACAAGAAAGACTGGAGCTCATAAGGGAAAACAAAGAGGCAGCTATAAGGTCCAGTTTTGACCATTCTCTCAAGGTTCTAGGAGGAGGCATTCTTAAGGTAAGTTTTACTGTTGTCAAATATGTCTATCGTTGATTTTTCTATTTGAAATCAATGACCGAGAAATGCGTGTTCAAGAAAGACAAGTTGATCTCCACTCTCATTGTTGTCAGTTCCATGTTGCAAGTGAAAAAGGCTCATGGGACAGTTAATGTTTAAACTAGCATCAGGGGCTAAATAGCAATTTGCTGAAGCTCCTGCAGTAATTAATCACCACAGGTCTGTGTCATATAGTAATCTAAGTGCACACCGAGAGTGCAAACCTCTGCCAATTAAAATAAAATAGGTAACGATTTACACAGCACCCCCTGGTGGGCCGGCTGTAATATGACACCTCCAAGGAGGAGTGTTTTTACTTTCGAAAGGTATGTTTTACACTCATTCGCAGTTTAAGTATATACTACACTGAAACAAAAAGAAACCAAGATTTTTGTTTATTTTTCCTTTTAAAGCGAGACAAAGCATGAAAAACTGTTTTGATTCAAGCATTATCCACTCAGGATAATAAGCATTTATTGACTGAGGGCAAGTATGATATAGAGAATTATTATGTTGTGGGGTTGTTTGGCGGTGGCGGGTAACACCCTCTGAAACCAAATAACTTTCTTTCATATGAAAGCCAAGTTCTGTATTTGTTTTATAATACATTTCAAATATATTTTTTAAAAGTCGACAGTCACGATACTATGTTGCACATGCCAGCCGTGCAGTCATCAGTTATCTTATCTGATGACAAAGATGTAATAATTTTGTTATCCCATGGCAATAATGCAATACCAATAATTATTTGATGTCTGTCCACCAATCAGAAATAAGAAAATCTCAGTTAATGACTGAAAATGTTCACACGTTTTTAGACACATATTTCTAAAAAACTCTGTAAGCTACAAGTTGCATCTGTCATTTCTTTCACATGTTTTTTTAAGTTAAGAAACTTTATGCTGCTCTACAAAACTGAATCCTTTTTTTTCCGTTGTAGGATTACAGATCCACAGTGGAGGCATTAAAAGAAAATTCAACACTTGACTATTTTAACAGTAGTGACGTAGAGGAGGATACAACAGATATTACTGAAAGCACTTACACAAAACTCTTGGAGAGCAATAGTGCATACAATCAGTTGTGTGACCATGCATCAAACATGACAATAGATGAACAGAAGTTGTCAAATGGGAAATATAATAAACCTGCTAGGAAGGATCTGTCTACATCTAAGACCATGATCGTAAAAAGTACCGGGATGATGGGAGCTGAGATAAACAATGTGGCTGTATTCCACCAGGTTGTTGGTCCTGTTGGACCTGTTATTCTTTCAAAAACGCATGATCCTTTACCTGGAAGAAAAATCATATTGAAGTCTTTAAGCTTTAAGGACACACACAAAGATGAAACACCTGTATCAGTGCACAGTGAGAGTGTATCCAAAGGTGAGCAATGTGAAGCGGCAGTTCATAAGGAAAACCGTGAAAGCACGTCTGTGTGTTTACTCTCCGAGAATAAGAATGAGTATACGCCTACAACCAAGACAAGAACGTGTTCTGTCATTTCTGTTCCTGTGAGTAAAGAAAGAATTGAAGCTAAATCTGTGCTTCGGACCAGAGTTGAAACACCCACGGTCATTTACGGTGGAAATAGTAGCACAGAGGAAAAAGCTCGGTCTGGTGAAGAAAAGCTTAAGATAATATGTAACGACATAGGAGACGTACCAATGGAAGTGTCTGATGAAAGTAACAAGACAGAACATCAAGTGAGATCTGTAACAGTTGAAGCATCGAGAGATATCCTAAATGATAATACGCTTGTGGAAATGCATGCTAATGATGATGCAACAGTCAGGGTTGGACCTGTACCTGATGTCCAAGAGGAAATTCCTGTGGATATATCTGATGAGAAGCATGAATTAAAGGACGAGGTTAAACCTGTAATTGATGCTCCTGAGGAAGTGTTTGTTGCTGATGAGACAAAGGACAAAGAAACACCTATGCCTGCTACAGATGATACTTCTATGAATGTGCCCGATGCGATCAAGTTAAAGGAGGTGGTTGAAACTGAGAGAGACCACACAAGTCTACAGGCTGCCAAAAAAGACATGCATGTGGGGGTGAATATTAACAATGAGACAACCAGGGTTCCAGCAGTGCCTAATATTGAAGAAAATGCTCCTCATGGTGTATGTGATGAGGATGATGATGCCGCTGATGAAGTTCACTCTGTAGTGGACGTCAAAGATGTGCCTGTAGACGTACTGGCTGAAGCCAACGATAAGCTTAGTGTCACAGGTGACATACCTATAGCTGAACAGAATGTGAATAGCACAAATATGGAAGACAAACCTGAGCCTGATGTCAGAGCTGATATGTCTACAGATGTACAGGATGTGAATAACACAAGCAAGGAAGCCAATACTGGGCTCGATGTCAGGGATGACACACCTGCCTGCATACAGGATGTGAGAAATGGCACAAAGGATGAAACCAAATGTCAGCCTGATGTCAGAGACTGCAGCTCTGTGGATACACAGCATGATGAAGAGAAGACTGTCCATGAAGAAACGTATGTCATGGAGGAAAGAGTGTCTGGCACAGATGACAGTAATACAGATGAGATAACTCATGAAAGGGAAGGAGAAATAGCAGCAGAGCCCATTTGTGATGTTGACATGGAATTCAACTCAGAGGAGCAGAACACTTTTGATAAGTCTCAAGATTGCGTAGATATGGATATCAGTGATATGGCTTTGGAAGATAAGAATCAAGAAAAGGTGCATGAAGCGAATGTGTCTGGTGATGAAATTCCTTCTAAAGCATGTGATGAAGACACTGCAAAGCTGCAAGAAAGTGATATAAAACCTGAGGCATGTGCAGCAAGCGGTTTTAAAGAGCACCTGAGACAGGATGCCCAGTCAGAGCTCTCTGATTATTTGCCTGCAGCTCAGGTGAACTCAACATCTGATCAGTTAATTAAGTTAGAAGAAGGCCATAGCTCGCCAACTGTCGTTAGCCCTTGTGTCCCATCACAGAATGAGCGTGAAAGCTCAGAGTTTCATGATGCCGTTGGAGTTCGGCACGAGGGCCCTTGTTCTCTTGACCCCACTATTTGTGAAGGGTCCGCTGCTGAAAGGGTTGCGTTGCATAACAGTTTCGACAGCATGGATGCGTCTTCGTCAGTTTTACAAATAGATACTGAGGCTGAGATGAACAGCAGATGCTGTACCCCTACTCTGGATGAGCCAGCATACAGTCAAGGGACTGATGAAGCTTCAAATGCCCAGGAAGGGAATTTAGAGGAAATATCTGAAATGGATTTCCACTGTGTAAAGAAGAGCCCTACCAATACGTGGCTGGTACTTGATAGTTCCGAGGATTCACATTCTGAATTAGAGAAGTCTCCAGCTCACAAAGAACAAACCTATCCTCCAGATCCTTCTTCCCATACGTCCCGTAAGTGTGATGCCACAGTCCAAGGGGTTAATAAAGGAGAACCATTCTTGTATGATGAACATGTGCCCGAGGAGAATTTGGGTTATTTTGACTATGATGCAGTTCCTACACCTAGGAATACCAAAGAAATTGAGCCTCAGAGATACCAATTTGGTAGTGTTTCTGTGAAAA
The DNA here is from genome assembly GCA_028564935.1 of Neosilurus hyrtlii. Taxonomy (NCBI): domain Eukaryota; kingdom Metazoa; phylum Chordata; class Actinopteri; order Siluriformes; family Plotosidae; genus Neosilurus; species Neosilurus hyrtlii. Next base: position 11,956,462 of record JAOUQZ010000030.1, read on the forward strand.
AGAAATATGATTCCCATGAAGAGCTTCCTTCTTCATGGACACATAGTGCTGGCTCTGAAACAGTTAGAGAAAATGATCTCAGTGAATGGTATGCACCGGATGAGGATACGCATTACACAAAAAAAATTCCCATCCACAGAGAACTTGCATATAGGCCAAGAGAGATTACAGAGTGTTACTCGAATATCTCAGCTTGGGTACAAAGAATTCATTATTTAGAATCGAGTCCCAGTGTGGAAGAGTCAAATGAAAGAGCTCTTTCTTTCAGACATCAAGCAGGTTTACCTGAAGCGAATGATGAGAGTTATGGATCAGAGCCTGTTCATTATGGCAAAATAAAACGCAAGAGAAGGTTCTGTCAAAATGACTGGGATGAAGGAGGATTTAATGCGACTATGGACTACAATATCCAAAAGACCTTTTCATGTAGTTCGGATCGATCAAGCATATCAAGGACACGAGCATCTAGCCCATATCAGCGTCAAAGAGAAACAAAGCAGTCTTTTGACTGGCGCCGATATTTCAAGAGAGAAGGGATATTTGAGACAAATGAAGAGAATGATGGGCCATTTCGTGATCCACCTTCTTCTATCGTCACTATGATTGACAAGAAAGGTAATAAAGTGATATTTGAAAGTCCTTCCGTTAACTGGCGATCCCCAGGCACGCCCAGCACGAGTCAGAGTGGACAGCAATCAACATCTGACATCCAGTCTTTATTAGAGCTTGAGAATCTTATCTTTTCAGAGAAGATGACTTATTTGCTCAAAAATAGCAAATCTACCTCCAAAGTGAAACCACAACACCGACCGAATATCAGCACTGTTGAAAACCCTATGACCATTCAATTTTCAAGACTTGATGAGCAGAACAGCTTTTCAGCCCATGATCATTCCTGGAAGCCTCTTCCCAAGTTAAGTGTGGACATGTCTGAAAGGAAGACCTTAAAGAAAACTTTAAATTTCAATAAGCCCTTGTATCTCCAAAGCCTTTTCTGTGAAGGAGGCAATGAAGCAACTTGTTCGAAAATTTCCGACATAACCGAAGAGTGTTCGAAGTCATACCGCACTATGATGAATGATGTTTGCATTGGCAAGTCTATCCCTAATCAGAATGAAGAACTGAAAAGAAAACGGGATGCAGAGCGCGCCACAGCTAGCAAACCGTCTGGATTCTGTGGCCGCATCAAAAAAGACATGTTTGATCATCTGCATGATAATTTAAACTCAGTTGTGAGGCAAGCATGCAAGACCAAGTACAAGTTCTACATCTTGGTTACATCAGCAGACCCCTTTTTTGAGGAAACCAAGGTAAGAAAGTTTGGAAATTGAAGTAAGATTGGGATTTTCAATTTTTTTTTTTATCCTGGGCTCTATTTTGGAATTTAGTTTATTCTGTAATTGGAATAAAAATGGTATAAATTGGTTCAGTATTGAATTGGAATGCTACAGCTCCTGGCAAAAAGTATGAAATCATCGCATTCAATGTATCCACTCACAGGATATTCACACTGTACTCGTTCATTCATTCATTTTCTGAACCGCTTATTCCTAATTAGGGTCGCAAGGAGGCTGGCGCCCATCTCAGCCGACTCTGGGCGAGGGCGGAGTACAACCTGGACAGCTCGCCAGGCCATCACAGGGCCACACTGTAGTCTTTTTTTATTTTTTTTAAGCATAATAATATAATTATAATATCGTATAATAATAAAACATATAATATCAAATAAACAAACCACAGATATGACACAAATCTAATAAAACATACCTTAAACATACCTTAAAAAATAAATTAAATAATTTATCAAATTAATCCACTACACACAGATTCTTTTTCCTTTTACACTGTTCATTGTTTTCAAACTGTACATGTATTTACAAATATTTAATTCTTCCAGCTGGCACAGCATGAACTTAATTCTTTGTCAGTCCGAAAATCAAATCGTGTTTGGATTTCACCATGTTCACCTGTTCACTGGATTTCGTCGGCTTCTTCTTTTACTTCCGAGTCCAAGCCTGGAATGAGAACTCAGAAGTATGCACAGGGCGCCTAGACCAGTTTGGGCTCAGTTGAACACGGCGTTATCTGAGTGCGTTTGTCCGACTTTGAGAAAGTTGATTTAGAACAGTTTGAGTCAGACTAAAATGTTTACATGTATTTTAAAAGTTTGTTTTTAGTCAGGCTAACGCAATAATTTGATTTATTTCCTTACATCATGTAAACATACTGATTGATTCAGTTGCACTGGCAGCCATATATGCCCATGTGCATCTGTTTAACAGAAGATGGGGTATGCTTTGAGTCATCAGCCCTTCCTTTCTTCTCCATATGCTTCCCCTCCATTCGTTCTACTATAAGATTTCTTCTGTCCTTTATAAGCTCTTGTTCCAGAACTGAACAGGCTTTCTAGCAAAGTCTGATCTGGTTTTTCTCTTCTTGACTGTTACCAATGATCTGCATCCTGCTGCAAACACTCTGTATGTTTATGAAGGATTTTTTTTAATTATTAGTCCCACAATAAATAATAATCTGCATTTAACCCATCCAAAGTGAGCACACACATGCGCACACACACACACACAAACAGTGAGTACATACACACACTCGGAGGAGAGGGCTGCCGCACACTGCAGCGCCCTGAGAGTAGTTGTGCCACGAACTTCAGCCATGAAGGTGAAGGAGAGTTTGACTGGATGTCGTCAATGGATTTTTCTTCACTAAAAAACGAGTTCTGTGATCATCCAGTTTAGTTGTCTTCAGAGATTTCTCTTGTTTGTGCTTCCACAAACATGTTGTAAAGAACAAACTTTGATGTTTTATTCCAAACACCTGATGGAAAATACCTGACTGTAATTTCAGCTTATAATTAATGGCTAATTCAAGGGGTACATATGTAAACATACTTTAGCCAATATTTTTGGGTTTTCTTTACTTAACTCTGAAGAGTTCACAAACTTTCAAACATCACTATGTGTGTGTGTGTGTGTGTGTGTGTGTGTGTGTGTGTGTGTGTGTGTGTGTGTGTGTGTGTGTGTGTGTATATAT
>JAOUQZ010000030.1:11967131-11992378 GCA_028564935.1 Neosilurus hyrtlii
GTTCTTTTACATGCCTCTCACCATAGACAGTAAGAGACATGGCCGGCATTTGATAACCCAGTTAGCTGCACTGGGGGATAACCTTATCTGATTCTGACCAATCAGAATGAAAAATTCAAAAGCACTGTGGGGTCATGGCTCTTCATTGCTTAGATTTGGAAGTGCCATTACATTTTATGGCACCGGACTGGATTATGCATGAGCTGTGGTAACTGGTTTTAAAAATCCAAATGCCAGGATATGTTTCGTTGTATCTTTGTCTTTTATCTGTTTCTTTTCAGATTTTTAGAATAAGTCCACACTTTAAAATATTTAACATTTTTTGTCTGTCTTCCCTGTATAGACACACCGGATTCCTGTTTTGAGAAGAATGGGATTTTGACTATGAATAGTTTCACCTTTTCAAGGCTTCTTTCAAAGGACACATGTTCAGTTTCATAAACTGGTGGCTAAAATGCTAGCTTAGCAAAACGGATATGTTCCATTTCTCGTTATATCTTTTGGTACAAAATAAGTGACTAGTTATCTGTGTCTGAATGCTGTTATGTTAATAACTGTAAATAATTTTTCAGTGTACATGCTCTACTTGATATCTGGTGATATTTATATTGTAGTCTGAATTGAAACTTTCAAGAGGAGGCTTTATGTACAAAGTTTGATATGTATTAATTTTAAATACTGTAAAAAATATCACTGATATTTTAGTGTACCTCAGTTTTTCATATGGTTTTATAAATCATATTGAACAATTTTAATAAAACAGTTGATAAGTCTTGCATTGTTTATTATTTTTATATTCTTCTTCTTTTTTTGCACTGGTGAGAAAATATCTGTGCAGCACATCATTAGTACTAATCATGACTTGACTACACAACCTAATTTTACTGCTCTCATCCACTGTTGGTGTGTCATGAGATTAGTAATCTAAAGTGTGTATGTATCAAGCCCAGTGGCTTGTACTGTCATTTTAACTATATACAGTTGGTACATTACTCGCTCATTTGGCGAACCACCTAATCTTACTAGGTTCGCGGGAATGCTGGAGACTCAGGATCTCAGTCGACTCTGGGCGAAGGCGGGGTACACCTTGAACAGCTCGGCAGTCCATCGCTGGGTCAAAACACACACACACACACCACCATTTACACCAAGACTCACACTTAGGGGCAATTTGAAACAGCCAATTAGCCTAATGTGCATGTCTTTGGACTGTGGCAGGAAACTGAAGTGCAAAGTCCACACAGAAACACTCTCGAGACAGAACACGGTTAAAACAAAACAATGTATTTCCATCATTGTACTACTACGTAAATCAACATAACAAAAAAATAATAAATCTACACACATCATTGTAAGGTGCACATGTATAGAACAGTAAAAAAGAGGACAAACAAGGTATAGAGAGTTTGGATGTGCAAGGAGTTAAATATATAAATAGCTCACAAGTGTTTATAATATTCTTTATATGTATTTGCAGATCTGTAAGAAAATAATTCATAGATTAGGAACTGAATGGGGTTCAGTGTGTCGAATCATTTGGTTAAGATCAATCTTAAGAGTCGACTCTTTTTTTTTTCCCCCTGAAGCTAGATATATGATTCCCTATGACCAAAATAATTCCACAAAAACTTACTCTATCTTATCATTTAAAAAGAAAAATATTACTTACATTTCCTTACAAACCATTTAAACCATTATTTAACCATCACTGCATGATATATGTGAATGAACCTTTACCACAACAATCCCTGCATGTTACTGAGCTGCTTAATTCTGTGCATCATTAAAAAGATTCATTTCCATTCGGCTCACCTAACTCACCTGTCCAGTGCAGAGGATCCTTTAGGAGTCTTGAGGGAAAAAATTAAACAGCTCACACGTTAATCAGAAGCTAATTTCTTCTGAAACATCTGTATTAACCCCCCCCCCCCCCCCAAAAAAAAAAAAAAAGAAAAGAAAAAAGATTCATATATGCGACTCAGTTCTTAAGATTCATTTACGAGAGGCGATTCGGGGAACCGATTCATTCGACACATTGCAGTGAGGAGGAAGTGGCTTTGTAATGGAGAGTTTTCTGACGTCGGTCTTGTTTTGTTTTTGTTTTTATCTCCCCCTTTCTCTGTGGTGGTTATTGAAGGAAAATGTTTTTTTGTGGTTTGTGACGGATATATATAGTGCACACACGTTTGGTTTGATGAAAGAAAAACTGTTTTAAGAATAAAAAGTGCTGATTTGAGAAGTTTTTTCTGACCCATCAGTGTATTGTGTTGTGCTAAGCTAAGCTAAGCTAAGGTTTGGGAATAACAGGTGGTGTTTTAAAGGAAATGTGTAAAGGGAAAATGAGTGAATGAATTTAAAGTATATCAATAAAATGACACAAAGCACATGCGCATCTATATTACACAATATTAATAATAATAATAATAATAATAAACTGATGTTCAAGTCACCATAATATTGAAGTAATTATTGTTTTTTTTTTGAATAAACAGTGTGGCACTGAGTTTCTGTTGTGTTCCTCTTTCTGTGTAGAAACAAAGTGCACACAACCGGATGCGCGGTTTTGGTTTTAACTCGACGGCAAGTCAACCCGGAAAAAGCCATGTCACTGCTCTCATGTGCTAACGCTAACTCTCCGGGTCCGGCTCCAGAACTTCTCTTCCATCCGCAGTACCATGAGATCCAGCGGCGCGCGCGCCTTTTAACAGTGCAGTAGGAGGATCCTGGGCTTCAAAGACCTGGACACGAGCGGTAAGTCAGCCTCTCTCTCCCCTCTCAGCCTCTCTCTCTCTCTCTCTGTCTGTCTGTGTGTGTCAAAGAAGCGAAGTGATATTAAGGTGTGGCACTTTTGCTCTGGTGAACTTATTGATGTTCAGGAGGAACCGCAGTCCTGTTCCCAATCCTGTCTAGTGACGTCACTTATCCACTTTGATCTTGGGACTCTCTAGGAATTTCAAAGCACCTTGTTTTTTATTCTTATTATAGATCATAGAAGCTTATTTATTGTCTACTACATTATGGCACCATACTGTCCACTAATGAGAATGCATTATTAGTACAGTAAAGGAGATAAACCAGTGCATGGAATTCAATACAGATGTTTAGTCTGTAAAAAGATCAAGCAAAACTTCCCTGTATTATATAACCACTGTGTACTTGTTTACTTGTTTAGTATGCAAGAGTGCCGTTTAGGATGCGGCCCCCCCCCTACCAACCGCCAAGCGTCGACCAGCTATCATGTAGTGATTTCAGTTGAAAAGATTTTAATAACACACGCGCAGAGTTTCACGGTTAGCAGTTTTGCATGCTGTGTAAGAAGATAAGCAGGGCATTTCGGCATGCTTCTTGGTTAAGGGCATCCTCCCGAGACTGGTCGCTTCGAACTTGGCATCCTACAGCGTGCACGCTTGGAAAGGAACAAGTTTAAGGGCGAAGGTTTTACAGCAGGGACGGAGGAGTCGCTCTATTATTTGTCATTATTAATAATAATTATTTGTGTGTATTATTTGTCAATTTAATATGCAGCCTCCTTGTAGATATATGCAGATCTTTTTATATTTTCGGGATAGTTTGAGGCGGAATGAAAGGAAAGCCTTCTAAATTCGCCTCTTACGCCGGGAAAAAATAATATCGGTATATTTTCATCGTCAGGTGGTTTTTACTTACATTTACAAAGTTGCGATCTGCTAATATGCAGTCATTAGATTGCATTGGCCTGTTTAAAAAAGGCCGCCTTCTGTAGGCTGTTTCAAACTTGCGAGTGTGAAAAAGCAAGAATAGGACGTAGACTTCCACGTGTCACTTCCGATAAGAGCAAAAATAACAGTATACAGATATTAAACTTAAGATCAGATATAAACTAGCGAACTTCTAGATCCAAAAAAAATGAGGCACATTTGTACATAATGCTAGAATACATTTACATTCATCAGACAGACGTCTGCTCCGCTACGTGAACGCATGGCATATATCCCTTTACGTTTAATGCACAATGCTTCCGAGTTAACTGTTTGTTTAAGGTAGTTCACGTGACACTTTTTGCAGTACAATGACACACCCCTCCCCCCCTTGTGCAAGGATTCATTACTTTTTTTTTTTTTTTTGACATCCACAAAGAAGGCTGTAATAGCAGTAGTGTATTTTGATGTGCAAAAACATATACTATGTATGCAAGCTTTTCTTAAGTTTGCAATTAATTCCCTTTTAGGTACACAAGGTACACAGACCGTGAATAGTTTTAAGATGGAAGGTTTCGGTTTGCACTACATGAACGTTTCTTGTGAAATGATACCTGCTGCATGCACAAATGCTACACCCGGCGGGATTCCCTTTACAATGGCTTTAGTAGGCATTTTTCGAAGAGTGCATTATGAGTGTATATCGAAGTGAATCAGGTAGTTTCCCTGGGTTATCACAACCTTACAGACCTTCAGCTCAAACAGTTTGCATAGGTTATAAGCAGAGAGGGAAATTTCAGGAAGCTTCCTGGTTGGCGTGCAGAGGATTCTTCACCACTTGCTCAGAGGCCGGCGTGCCAAACCACACGTTACCTATGACACTCTAAGGTAGTGTGCTATTTTTAACAGCCTACTGTTTGGAAGTAGCAGTAGCACAAGAGTGAGTGACCGTCTATAGTAGATTATTGTACTTGTTGGCAACTTGCTGAGGTGTAAGAAGAATACAACATTTAATTGTATGTTAAGTTAAATTTAAATAGTAATGTGCACTTAGCTTACAGTTAATTAGGTATCTAATACAGTATGTGCAAGTTATGCACATTTCAGGTTGTTTTGTTATTTCATTTTATTACATTAAGCCTTTGTATTATGATTGTGTCATGTGCCCTTGAATGAACGTTTATCTCCAAAGCATGGTTTGCATACATGGTTTTACAACCAGGAAGTCACTTGGGCTGGAGTGCAGGGGAGCAGCGCTTCTGCACCTTTTACCCTTTTCATTATTGTGTTTGCAGCGATCATAACTGAGCACAGATAACACTGCGGTCATCGTTTGACGTGTAAAATGGAAATGTAATGTACAGTCATGTCAAACTTGCTTTGTTGGTTGTCCATCTGTATGTCTGTTAGCAACTTTGCTCAAAAAGTTATGAATGGATGTTGATTAATATTTTTTGGAGGGTTGAAGTATGGCCTGATTAACACTCCGCTATATGTCAACCCTGTATACTTACTGCTCAGTCTAGCTCATCTGTCACTAGCAATCGTGCCGCAGCCACTGTGTACGCATTTTTCCCCGCGTTTTGATTGTTGGTGTGGAATTAGCTGAAGCTAATGTAACTGCACGCTTTTGTGCACTGCACCGATATTACATGATTGACTGACTATTATAATGGCATTAAATGGCAGGGGAACAGGTGTTCCTATTAAAGTGGTCTAAATGCCGGTGTATATAATTAGAAGTTGTGATATTTTTCATCAAAATGTCTTTGCTGAATTTTCACATTTAATCTCTATAGGCAGGCTACTAGCAAAGGCCAGTATGTGAACAAATGACCATCACATAAATATGGGGCCAGTCAAAAAATGGCTTTAAAGGGACCCATTTACTTAGCAGGCATTATAAATAAATATAAAATACAGTGTTATCTCTTGAAAATAAAATGGAATCAGCCACAGTGCCTTTCTGAAACCATTTGCATACTCATGTACGCGAGTGCCAATGACCTCTGCATCCGGCACGATACCGTAACATAGCATTCTCGTGCCCAGGTTTCAAGATGGTAACCAACAACACAAACAGGAATTAACATGAACAGTAAAATATCTTACATTTTAAGTACCTAAAAATGTTGGATGATGTTTGTGTAAAGAAGAGAGTAAAAATGCGCTATACTAATTTTATCTCTCTTGGAATTGTGTGCATTCTTCCATTTCTCAGCACTTGATCCTGATTCCTACAAATTAGTGTTGTATTGCCTCTTTGCATCTTGTTTACAAGTTACTGCACGTACACAAGATCATTCCTCTGGTCATGTGGTCTTGATAATGTAAACAGATACACGTAGCCAAAACAAAGCCGGGAGGGTTAAACTAGGCAATTTTTGTAATGTCGTGTCATTTTCTGAACCTCTTTATCCTTTATTAGGGTCTCAGGGAGGCTTGAGCCCATCCCAGCCAACTCCTGGTAAACACAAGGTACACTCTGAATAGCTGGCCAACACACACAACCGTTCACACTAACATTCACACCTAGAGTAATAGGTGCATGTTTTTGGACTGTGGGAGGAAACCGAAGTACCCGGAGGAAAAACCGGGGGGGGGAACCAGCAGGAAAAATATATGGCAGTGGGAGCAGTGAGTTGCACCTTCCCTTCCTCCACCCTCATGGCTGAAGTGCCCTTGAGCAAGACACGGCATGTATTGCAGCCCACTGCTCCGAGTGTGTGTGTGTGCTAACTGTTTACGTGTCTGTGCACACTTTGGATGGGTTAAATGCAGAACTCAAAGTTTCCCTTGTGGAATGAATACAGTATAAAATAATAAATAAAATAAATAATAAGAGCATTAGTGAATATAAGAGTAAAAGAGTGTTAATGACCTCAGGCACTGATGTTGGGTTAGGAGGCCTGGGGTGCAAAAGTGGTTGGTGGGGTTGAGGTGAGGGATCTGTGCAGACCACTGGAGTTCATCCTCTTCGAAATCTTGTTGTTATGGATCATTCTTTGTGCACAGGGGCGCTGTCCTGCTGGGACAGGTTTGGACCTCTTACCTTCAATCAAGTGAAAGTCTTACTGCTACACCATACAATGACATTGCAAAGCCAAGGTCTACAAAACTTTGACCATTTAAATTATTAAAAAAGAAAAATCATAATTATTTCTGTGCTGAAGATTTGTGTTAGTATATGTCTGTTTAACATTTATGGACGGAGTCTTCAGTCTTAGCACTTTGTAACAGGCAGTAAATTTTGAGCCTTGGTAGGACATCAAGAATGCAGACTTTTGTCTTATGAATTTTAAGAAAGAACAAATATTTCACACTCATTAGTAAAGTACATATAAATGAAGGTAATATACTTGAACAAAACCTTTGGGACTGTTAGATTTTTCAGTAATTTATTCAACAAAAATATCAGTACATGTTATATTTATCAATGTAGAAAGTAAGTACCCTTGGCCTCAAGCAGAAATAATTTCTTGTAGGCATTTTGCGTAACTGTCCTGCAGTCTCTGACATCGGATTCCTTTAGTTGCAAGATGTCGTAGTGAGATTCAAATCTGGACTTTGACGAGGTCATTCCATGATCCTTCATTTCTTCTTTTTGTCCGATTCCTTGGATCTGCTAGTGGGTTTAGGACATTATCCTACAGAAAGCTCCACCTCAAATTCAACTTTCAGCCAAATATCCTCACATTATCTTCTAACATTCTTTGATATGATACAGACTTCATAGTTTTAATGTCTGCAAGCTGCCCAGTCCCTGAGGCAGCAAAGCAGCCCCAAACCATAATGTTTCCACCACCATGGCTCATTGCTGGTAAAATGTTCTTCTCCTGTTGGTATGTGTACTGACTGTAGCCAAACAACCATATCTTTGATTCGTTTATCCAGAGGACTGTTCCAAAAGGCCAGTATGGTCATTTTCCTGTATGGTCATTGGCAGACTGATTTGTTTTAATGTTCTTTTTCTTGGCAAACCTTTTGTGCAGGTCATAGTTATTGACTCTTTTTTCTAACTGTAGATATGTGCACTTTCTGACTAACAATTGCAAGAGATACAGTACCTGCAGCCACTGATGAAATTCTGGGGTTCTTAGAGGCATCAAATGGTCTCCTGCAGTGGCCATTTTTAGACAAATTTGTGATCATTAGAAATCTGCGTCACTTATTTTAGATGATTTTCCTTACTAAGGAATTATTTCTTTCAAATAAATAAAAAATGATTATGCTTCATGTGTAATACTGTGGTGTTTCTCGAACTCCTGGCCACAACTAACTTAAATAATTCCCAGGTCTTACTAACCCATTTCCATGATTGATTATCTCATTCCAAAGCCTCAGTACTTTATTTCTTATTACTAAGTCATGGCTACACGAAAATTTTTCTGACCAATATCACCAAAAACCAGACCCTAGATGTCCAGTTTAAATAAGACAGGTTTCACCTGCAGGAGGTTCTAATCAATGGCACCTAATCTGGAACACTGGACTTGAAGGTATGATGAATGTATGGGTTTCCATGTAACTAATCTGTTTTTTTTTTTTTAATTATTACAAAATATCCACAAAATATCACATTTATGTGTTATTTGTTTTAGTTAATTACTTTTACCTATAGCCACTGTATTAAAGAGGGTGAAATGTGTTACGAGGGTGTGAAAAAATCAACAAGTGCTGCAGTATGTACTTATTTTTTCATACGTGACAGATACATGTTCATAGACATCATATATGATATGACTGTACCACAATGAATATTGTATTAATTCTGGGTGACATAGTGGTTAGCACATCCACCTCACAGCAAGAAGGGATGGGTTTATTACTATTGTCAAATTAAGCTCTTTATTATAGGACCCTAATGTGAAGCAAATAAGTCTTGAATCACCCTGAAGGGTTTATTAAGCATTAATGACCAGCTTGTTGTGTAATATCCCTAAAAATGTTAAAAACAAAAATGACTGATTGGACAGTGTTCAAAACAATTGTAAAAACCTTTAAAACATAAAAATAAAATATGCACACTTATGATTTCACCACATTAATTGAATAATATATTAATACCGGGTGGCACAGCGGCACTCCTCAAAGCAAGAAGGTACTGGGTTTGAGTCCCGGGCTGGGAGAAGGGGTGTTTATATGTTCTCCTGTGCTTGTGCAAGTTTCCTGTGGGTACTTAGGTTTCCTCCCAGAGTTTGCTGTGCTCTGAGTTTGGGTTTGTGTGTGTGTGTGTGTGTGTGTGTGTGTGTGTGTGTGTGTGTGTGTGTGTGTGTGTGTGTGTTGGTGCTGCAATGGTCTGGCAAGCTTTTTAGGGTCTACCCTGCCTTGGCCCAGTGAAGGCTACCTCCATGTGACCCTAATAGGATTAATTAATACATTAAAAATTAAACTTATTGGACACTGGATATTTTTTACCCCCTTGTAAATAAAATGGAATCCTAATCTAATGTTATAGCCATACTTTTGTTGCTTAGCAACCAGAGCTTACTTAATGGAATGCATTGTTTACTACAAGTATTATTGCTGGTAAATTATTTATAGAAGGCTGGGTTTTATATATTTTTCATTTTGCCAGTCGAGGTTGTGTGTTACAGTGAAATTATTCCAGTGAGATGGAGTTTTAGATGGAGCGCATGGTTGCAGCTCACTTGCTGTACGCGTGTGACGCGCAGGTGTTTACGCATGCCAACACACACGCATATACGCCCACCAGAGGCGTTAACAGCTCACTTTGTGGTTGTGTTTCCGGTAGTTCTGGGACATGCCTTACCTGGACAGACTCAATCGCATCTGTGGATTCTTGGACATAGAGGACAATGAGAACGGCAGGTTTGGCCGGCGGTACTTCATCTTGGACACGCCGCGGAACTCTCTCCTCTGGTACATGGATAATCCACAGGTAACGCACAGAGCAGCAGCTTCTCTCGTTCCTCTGCAAGTGTGCACCCTGCTGCTCCTAAACTATTTCTTTTACCTGTTTTGCATGGCTTCATGAGAGCAGAATTTGCCAGAAGGAACAGACTCAGTTGGAAGTTTGAGGCTGAGTTACATTTCAAAGGTTATTATTATTATTATTATTATTATTATTATTATTATTATGTAAGTATAAAAAGAATGCATTGCACGGTTTTTGCTGTTGTTATAAGCCTGTACAGTTGCAACAACAAAAAGCCTACAGTGTCAGTTTTATATCGAACATCCTGTGTAGTTACTGCTTAGAATCCTTCATGTTGGTCCATGCAACATTTTCCTAAATGGAAATGAATGCAGCTCACATTCATCATATTACATGACAGGACAATGGTCAAAAACAGGACAGTGGTCAAAATGACTTAAAGTCAGACGTTTAAAGTAATACAGAGCTTATTTTAACATACGCACTGTACTGGGTAATTTTATCCAGTGGATTACTAACAGATTACTAATAATGAAATAGAAACAAATCATTTATGCCCCAGTGATTGCAATTGGAACAAAGTCACTATTCTGAAGATGGGCAATTCCACCGTAACTGCCATGTCATTTGCATAAAAGCTAATACAAAAGACCTATAGCTTTTATCACAAACATAATTAATAATTAATTACAAACATAATTAATAAAAAATCTTCTTGAGATTTTGATGTTGAGAAATACTTGATACTTGTTGATGTTGAGAAATACTCAAATACTTGTATGCAAGTTATGGATTGAAATTTAAGGGACTTAAAGAGTACTGGTATTTATCATAAAATTGGCTAAACCAATGCAGAACAACCATATATTCCCAGAAGTGACGTGAACTCGTTGTTCCGGGTCGTCAAGCACAAGTAAACAAGCAGCGAGCGACATTTAGGTGCTAAACCTCCCTGGATATTAAAACCTCTTACCTTTTACTGGTTCCTTTGGGTGAGGTGCTGTCCGTTGTCATCCTTTAACTTTTTATGAAGGAATTCCGTAGGAACAGCGTCCAGTTTTAGACGTAAAAGCTTGAGCTTTGTGCCAAGAAGTTCTGCCAGGAGGTCACGCCGATAGCAGGTTGGCTCGAAGTGGTCTTTGCAGAGTACTGAATTGCATCCGAAAGGAAAGATTGTCAGAGTACGGCCTGTGCTGATGTTATATTGTGTTATGTTTTCGGCAATTTCTGCGCTTGTTGTTTGTGCGGCCATATGTCTTTCACTCCACCATAATGTGTTATCTTAGACTGGTGTCTGCTGCACTCAGCACAGCCAATAGGACAAAACAACGAATTCGCGTCACTACCAAGGCTGGAACAGCCAGTGAAGAAGGCAACATGTAGCTGTTCATGCCTAGTAGTATTAGCAGTGTGGCAGCACTTGCGCGTACTTGACATGAAGCAAGGACTGAGGTTATCTGACAGAACTGCTGAGGTCATGCCTAACCGTTTTAAAGAGCAATTCATACAAACTTCACCAGAGGTACACTTTAATATTTTTTTAAATGCTGCACTACTGAAATCTCTCATACCTTCGTAATCCCATATACCAAAGATCTCCCTTCCTGCAGGTTTGATCTTCAGCCAAATTCTAACACACATCTTTTAGCTGACCAAGAACTTCAGAAACTTCAGAAAGTCAGTGATTAGATGTTCAGGTGGGCATGATTAGGGTTTGAATAAAAGTTTTCAGGGAGGTAGCTCTCCAGGAACAGCGCTGGTGAATTGTACAATCACTCTGTTGACTGTAGCAAAAGGAATCCCACCCTTAGATTGACTCACAATACGCTCACTATAAAAATCAGCAGCTCTTTTACTCCTGATGTTCACAGCATAGCTAGTTGCTATGAACAATTAATATATTGTAATGTAAAATAAATAAATTTTATATATAAGTTTGATCCGACGGGTTTCACAGATAAAACTATAAAATATGAGGTTTCTATTTACTTTTCACATTCTTTCATTCTTATCCAAAACACAGTTTCGTCGAAGTCGGTGAACTTCTATTTCCTCCCGATCCGCTAGCTGTCCATTCAGTGTGCAAGCACAGAACATCTGGTGTTTGCGTCCAGCCCTGACTCTCTACATGAGAAACAAACAGGCTGGCTCAGTGTCAGCAACACAAGACTATTCCAGCCAATCAGCAACAGGGATGTTTGTGATCATGCTTCACAAGTGCATCTTATTGGTCACTGGCTGGAGGTGGGGTGTGGGTGTAGTGATCAGGGTTGTTGCCTTGGTAATGCCTGTCCATGAACTTTGAGGGCGGGGCTTCTGAAGGGAGTAGTGTATGGGTTTGGGTGTTAACATCAATTATCAACAATCTTTCTCCAGAAAAGACGAATCCCCTTTAAACCTTTCTTATTTTATAATTATTATAATAAACAGTTTGATGTGTTAAAACAGTCACCTAGAAACAAAACATAACAAAAAAATTACCTGGTGCTTCATGCAGAAATAAATTCTAATTGAATTAATAGAATCAATTCTTAAACTCACAGCTGTGTCCTGTCCGCTTTCATCTTAACATAATAAATTCTATTTATATATGACTGTAAATTTGATGTTGTTTAATCGTAAATTGTCCTTTCATACCTGTATCTGTAAGTAGAATGTATACAAGACAGCCTGTACCTTTGATTTGATTATTCCGATAGGTGGCTGAAGGACAAGTCAATATACTGTACATGTCTCTCACTGCAGTAATGGACAAAAGTGATTTTGAGGCATGAGGACCAGAATATTCTTGACCGTGAGAATGTGCAGGGATCATGGCTGCCACGTGTTCCCAGTGCTCTTTTGATGCGTCTTCTGAGCATGTTGTCAGAAATTATCACAACGCATGAGCAAACTGTGGTACCAGCAAAAATTAGATGGCAATCTTCAACATTCGTATTCTCTCAAGTTGCTTTCTCATCGTGAGGATTTATCGCACTTCCACCTGGTGGAATCCTCCAGAATTACATAGTACGCAAATACGTACACAAGTGTAGTCAGTACTCTGCTTGGTATCAGCAGTTCCTTCCAGCAACATCAATCAATGCAGGAATTTATAAGTGCACATGATCGCTAACACAAGGCATGCTCTGAGACATGCTGTCTTTCTGATTGGCTGTTTCAGCCTGGTAGTGATGCAAACTCGTTGGATTGGCTGGGCTGTGTCCGTGACCCGTGTAACATTACACATTATCGGTCAGTGCTGAGCTGCACAAACAACAAGCGCAGAAATCGTGGAAAACAACTGACGACAGGAAAGCCGAGTTGGCAAAACGTTAGCTGCATAAGCCATGTTAGATTTACCATCAAGCTCATCTCTGGCAGTGTTCTCGTCCACTAGTCAGTAGAATGTGACGCCTCACAGTCTCCACAAGAGACTCCTCCCTTTCTGGTTTAAATAGGTAACCATTTACACCCATTTCCTCCAAATTGCTAGCCATAGTTGCTTCTTGAACAGGTTTTTTTAAGAACCTAAAATGTTACTCACTGAATAGATCTGCTTGTTTACTTGCTCTGGACAACCCCGCCCAACTCGTCTGGGAAAAACCATGGATAACCTTTGGTTCAGCCTCCGCTAGCAATCCACGGGATAAAATAACCAGTTTTGTACTTTTTATTGTAATTTATGTTAAAATAAGCATCTACATCGATTAAACATATTACATTATGCACAAATTATGCTCTAAGGATGACCTGTACTGGTACTCTTTAAGATAAGGCTATTTTCCTAGATTCAGTTAGAAAACATGTTTCTATAATACAAAAAAAAATCCTGAATGCCATCCTAAACTGAGATAATTTGGATTTCAGACTTGGGATTCTGGTATCTGCATTTTAAATCTACTATAAAAATAATGACCCTGTATTCTCAGTTATGTTTTTACACTGTCATCATACTACACCGTTTGGCACATTTACAATTTTCCCCCTTTCCTTTCTTTCTATTTTTCTTTACTTCTTAACCAATTAAAGGTCAGTGAAGTCTCCGTCAAACAGAAGCCCAAGACGGAGTTCTGCTTTGGTGAGTGCCAGTTGATGGTTCTGTGTCTTATATGAACTCATTCAACATAAATAACACGTTTTGCTACATGCAGTGATAAATGCTTTGTCTCGACGGTACTTCCTGCAAGCCAACGATGCTGTGGACCTAAAGGAGTGGGTCTTCGCCCTGAATAAGGCTACGAAAATTACGGTAAGAAAGACACACACATGCAGTACATTGTTTGCTTTTTTTTAAGTAACTGGTGTGCTGCAACACAACTGCAACACAATTCATTCAGTAACACGCAATCAGATTAGGATCAGAGTCATTATCAGATTGGGATAAGAGGCAGAATGAGATTCGGGGCATAACAGCTAGAAAATCAGAAACGTATCAGAGTCTGAATCTGAATTATCCATCTATCCATCCATTTGTCGAACCGCTGAATCCTGCCAGGGTCGCGGGGAGAATGGAGCCTATCCCAGCCAACTCTGGGCGAAGGCGAGGTACACCCTGACCGACTTCCCAGAGCATTGCAGGGCAACACACACATAAAACCATTCATACTCTCACTTTGGAGCAGCCAGCTAGTCTAATGTGCATGGAATGAGGGAGGAAAGTGGAGTACTCAGAGGAAACCCAGCAAGCACAAAGAGAATATTCAAACTCCACAGAAACCCAGCACATGAATCGAGGACCTTCTTGCTGTGAGACAGACGTGCTAATTACTGTGTCACCACACCCATCCAAATCTGAATCAGTTTCGTGCGTGTGTCCGAGTACCCATAACATGCGAAAGTCAGTGAAAGTGTGTGTTCGCTTCACCAGTCCCACTGTAGTACAATTTCTATAAACTCTTATTTAGAGTTTCTGTCTATGTAAATGTAATGCGTATTGTAATATTATTTTACTTTGGTACAATTTCCATAAACTCTCAAATGTCTATATATAGCTCATGCAAAAGGTTTTAACTTACTAGGACCGAGTGAGTACTCGTGGGCTGAGGACAGAAAAACACACACAGTTTCCTGCAGAAAGAAAAAATCGGTGTGTCACAGTACCTTCCGCGTAGGTCACACGAAAGGTAATAATAGAAGATGGGCAGTAATTTACAGTAAAGATGAGCACATTTATGGTAGCACTTTACAGTAGATAGTGCACGTGTGAGGTAGAGTGTTGTGTATAATTCAAACAAAACAAGAGAACAGTTTATGTTGGTCGCAGTGGTGTATGAGGGCTTCACAGTAGGAAGTAAAGTAGTGGTTTGTATTTCGTTCCCTAGTATTGTGTGTGTGTGTGAGAGAGAGAGAGGGAGAGAGAGTTTTTGTTTGTATGTGTGTGTGTGTGTGTCTGTGTCTGTGTGTGAAGAGTAAATGCATGCTGTTCCTCTTTTATCCTTCAACCACGTGCTCCTCTCTTCACCGTATTGTTTTTGAAGAACATTTATAAATTTAAATATACTCTTCCTAATTCCTGCTTCACAAATTCTAAAATTATTTCAGCATTTTTTCAGTTACATGTTTGTGTGAAGAAAGAAAAAACACCATAGCAGAACTGTATCGTTATCTAATTTCATTTTCAGGTTCCCAAGAACCCTTCATCGGTTACTCCAAGCACAGACACCACACCTGTGACAAGCCAGACTCAGTCAGCCGCTCAGCAGGCCTACAAAACCGAGATTGTGGGAGGCATGGTAGTCCGCACGCCAGTTCAGCAGGTTCTTTATTGCTTTTGTGCTTTTCTATATTTAACAGGATTTATTAGCAGGTAGTGGTGCAAGTGAGGGGAAAAAAAACAATGCTGTGTTGTTAAATTTTTCCAGAATGAAACAGATGATGTGTTCACTAACGATGTGGCTCCGCATGTGACGCTGAGAAGGTGCCAGAGTTTACGGCCAAACATCCTGAGATCAGGCTACTGCGTCAAACAAGGAAACGTGGTAATGTAATGTAATGTGGTAACACGTGTCATGTGACTCTTATGGTGCTAATGAGATAATGTAATAATGTAAATCACCTTAAGGCTTTGCTTTTACTGATCTTCTCCACGTGTCGTTTCAGAGAAAAAGCTGGAAAAGAAGATTTTTCATTTTAGATGATCAGACTGTGAGTTACTATAAGAATGAAACGGTGAGATGTGAAAACGTTCCCTTGTCTATTTTGCAACTAACGTGGTTTGGCTGAGAAGTGAAACGAATATAGTAACCATTAATTAATACATCTTGCTTGTAGGATAAAGATCCGTTACGCAGTATTCGTTTGAGGGACATACAGAAGGTTCATGAGTGCCTTGTAAAATCAGGGTAAGTAGACATCATGGTACAGTATGTAAGGAGCATAGCGCTCGGGGTGTACAGTTACAGGGAAAATAATTCATGATGGGTGGTATTGTGCAGCTCCAACATGAAGCATGGGTACAGCTACCACCCTGGGGTTTTAGTTTCCTGCTTACCCTTGAAGGTACTACCTGCTTATACTGTGCCACAACGACCTATCGACAGTTGCACTGAAGTTATGTTTAAATTTGCAGACCATCAGCAACCTCCGTGCCGTTCTATTTTTACATTCATCCGTCCATAAATTTTCTGTAGCGCCTATCCGTCGGGAAGGGTCCGAGCAGACCTCAAGCAAGAGGCGAGGTACACCCTATCCAGGTCGCTGACCTATTTGAGAACTAACATAGGTCAAACAACCATTCGCTCTCACATTCACACCTCTATATAACTTTGAGTAGCCTTTTGACCAAATGTGCATGTCTTTGGACTGTGGGAGGAAACCAGAGCACCCAGAGGAAACCAGAGCACCCAGAGGAAACCCACGCAGGGTATGGGTTGAGAGAAGACATTAAAGGCTACAGTTGGCAACAGGTTTTAAATGCAGAACCTTCTTGCTGTGAGGCAACAGTGTTAACCACTACACCTTCGTGCCGCCTGTTTGAGTTTAACACTTGGAACAATATTGATATTAGAAACTTGCTTAAAGTTGCAGAATTTGGCTTTGGTGGCTTAGTGGATAAGGCTCTGGATTACATATCCCAAGGTTGGGGTACCACCAAGCTGCCATTGTTGGGCCCTTGTGCAAGGTCCTTAACCTTCAATTGCTCAGTTGTGTGAAAATGATAAATGTATGTCACTCGGGATAAGTGAATCTTCCAAGTGCTGTAAATGTTTAAGTCATTTTTATACAACTTAGCAGTTGAGGGTTATGGGCCGTGCTCTATGCCCCAACAGGTGATACTGGGGCTTGAACCCCTGACCTTCAGATCACTAACCCAGAGCCTTAACCACTAAGTCAGCACTACCTTATTAATGTCCAGCTAGAATTAGTTCTTACTGGGTAAGGAATACAGCAGGACCTTGCTGTAGTTTAATTCAATTCACTTTGGTTTTATTTGTGTGGTGCTTTTTACAATTAACATTCTCGCAAAGCAGCTTTACATACCAAAAACAAACCTGATAAAGAATTTAAACATTTCTCTGTAAACCCTACACATCTGCAGTGAGCAAGCCTCGGTACAAGGAAGTGGTGTTTGCACATCTGTTTCACAGCAAGAAGGTACTGGGTTTGATTCCTGGGCTTTGCAAGGGCATTTTTGCATGTTCTCCCTGTGCTTGTGTAGGTTTCACTCTGGTTGTACTCTGGTTTCCTCCCACAGTCCAACACATGGACTTTAGGCTAATTAGCAGTTTCAGATTGTCCCTAAGTCTGAGTTTGAGTCTGAATGGTTGTGTGTGTGTTGCCCTGTGATGGACTGCCGAGCTGTTCACAGTGTACCCTGCTTTTGCTCGGAGATGGCTGAGATAGGATCCAGCCTCCCCCAAACCCTAGTAGGATTTAATGGTTCGAAATATGAATGCATGCATGAATGAATAAATGTATAAGAAATAAAACACCCCAGGATGTGCTGATGCAACAGTATTCAGTAAACACTTAAGTAATAACTAAATTATTTTCCTGAAACGGAATGGCTCGACCCTCTTTACCCCTTTTATTCAGCAGAAATACACTACCAGGGGCTCCCAGGTAGCCAACCAAGCTCTCTGGGAAGGAGGGTGGTATACATTCTTTTTCCCTTTCACATATCCAGTAATAGCCAATCACAGGTGACTGTAAGCTTATGCATAAGAAGGGGAGGATAGCACTTTCCTTTCTAGAGTATTACTCCGCTTCTGACTGAATGAATCAGCAGGGGTTTGGAAAAAAAAAAAGTGACCTTTGCCCTCCCAGGTTCTTAGGTGTCATATAATAGGGAAGAATTTTTGGGGGGGTCTATTTAAAAAAGAAGGAAAGCAATTTGTCACCATTTTTTAAAATTAAATTATGATGTCATACTTTTAATCAGACCTGTTTTATTTTATTAAAAGTGGAAAACTAAATAAAGTTCAGGGTGTTGTGAGTTACAATTTTTTCCTTCATGCATGTATGGAGCGTTGCGCTTGAGACTGGAGTAATAGATTCTTTTTCTGAATCCTGTTGTGTCACACGGGCACATAGAGATCATGTGATGGGACATCCTAGTCGACAGTGTCGGTCAGCGTCGTACTTTTACTCTTTGTGCTCCTCCTCCTTAACTATACATTGCAATTCAGCCAAACTTAATCAGTAATCTTGATACAACCCAAAGATGTGTTGTATATATTTTGTTTGTCATGACTTTCTCTTTAATAATCCCCCCACGACACGTCTCACATCCAAGGTTTTGTTGAAGATGTTGTCCCATGTTGAAGAAGATCTTGGGTGACGATTCATGTATTCCGTTAGTATTTTACACGCATGGTGATATTGTAGTTGTTGATATATGTATTGTTTTATTGTACTGTTTTTACTGTCAGAGCCTCTATGGAAATTAGGTAATACTGAAAGAGCTACCCTGGGTAAATAAAGGAGTTTTGATTTTGACTCCTGACATTCCTGTTCATCTCTTAGGGATCTGCTGTCACGAGACAACCTTTTTGAGATCATTACAAATGCGAGAACTTTCTACATTCAGGTTTGTGTGAAGTTTCCTCATGTTTTTTTTTTTTCCTTCCCTAAACCAGTCCGTATGTGTGCGGTGCACCTGTTCACATTTTAAGTGTGACTGTTTTTGAATGATGCCTGCTTAATTGGACCGCTGGCCAAGCGTGGCGTAAACACCTGTTTTTAGAGCATACAGTGACTCAGATGAGCTGTGAAGCATTTTATAAACACGCTTAATAAGCTGTATTAAACAGATCGGATCCTGCCATATGTCATTGTGCAGATTTACCATTAAAGGAAGTCATGGATTTCTGCATGATTAATGGTGTATAAAGATAACCAGATCCTTATTTGTGTTTATTCTTGGTAGTTCCGTTCTTTAATGATCGTTCATCAAGTTAAACGTTTTGCAGGTGAATGAATTTAGCATTGTGAGGATAATCTTTGAATGAAGTTTAACTTGACGTGACTTTTGATTATGGAAAGGTAATGATGTGTTTTTATTACACACTGAATCATTGATTGGTGGGGTTGTTTCTTTTAAACAGACAGACACACCTGAAGAAATGAACGGCTGGATAAGAGATATCTCTTCCAAAATACAAGATTTTCGAGGACCAGCAAAGGTAATGTGTACATGCACGATGTATTTCAGTGCTTTTATTCATCACACCCCCTTACAGTCTAATGGATGGATGGAGAGATAGAGATAGGTGATTATAGCATTTATAATACATCTATTACAGATATACAGAAATTTCTGTAATAAACAGGACGGGCTCTCATAGAGTGCAAGGTAGTCCATGGATAATGTAATAAATAGGCCCTATATGGGTGCTAGTTTCAATTACCCATGTGCTCCTATTACAATATGTTTTAATAAATTATAGGAATTTATTGGGAAAAAAATAGTTAATTACCAAAATTGTTTAAAAGTTTTACAAGATGGCTGGGGTTTGACCATCGAGGGTCATTCAAGGTCAAAGGTAACTCACATCGAGAGTCCATATATGGTTTAATATCAGTGGTCCGTGGTAACGGCATGTCTATCGGCACTCGGTTTGAGGTTATAAGCACTCTATCTCCAAAACTTTGTGACCTTGCACTGACCTTTTGATTTTTGAGGCTTAATTTCAGACAAATTGTCTCTTAGACTCAAATAAGGTAATGTCTCGACCGAGTTTGGTGAAATCCGTGTACAGGTGTTTTCAGGAATCACATACACTGGTGTTTACAATACCACCACCAAAACATCATTATGGGTAGATCTAATAATAATAATAATTATTATTATGATTATGTCTGTAATTAATAATATTGTTAATATTATTTAATGTGCAATCTCGATATTATTTTGTTTTCCTCTTAATGAACACACGTTTCTATCAAATGCAGATTGTTTGTGAGACTTTCAGAAATCAGCACTTCAATCTACACCTCCTTTCAATTTCCTTCCTTCTCTGTTCAGCATCTGTGATCCTGCAGCTGACTTCATGCTTTCTAACAGTGCATTTTAGAACCATCGTTTTAAAAATACATAAATAAATCAAATGATGAAGCTTATGTCAGTGTAGGAATGTGCCGGGTAAACTTTGTTCTGATGTGTATTATTTTGAATACAGTGCTGTTGCTCACTACCTCTCTGCTAGTATAAATTAGGGTGGGGTTCATGTTACATGCATAACGTGCATGATGTGGTAAAGCGGGTTCTAGGGTGTGTCGTAGAAATCTGCGTGCAAGGAAATGATTGATGTTGTTTTGTTAGTATAATTGCACTTCAGAACTGTTGAATGCTTTTTGAATACCCTTTCCATGTTAACCTTCTGTCTGTCTCTCTGACAGAATTATCGTTTCGGCTCTGGCATGACGAAACCCCCTCTGATGAAATCCTGCTCCACTGCACAATCCTGGCAGCCATGGACCCCGGTCCCAAAGAAAACGAGTCACTCGGTTGATGAAGATTTACGAGACAGCGCTTTCAGCTCGCTACCCTCTCTCTCTGACACACGGGAGAGCTCAGACTCCAGGTTCCGCCAAAGACACCACTCTCAGCCTCAACAGTCTGCCACAGACCCACACTTTGCCCTGGACACAGACAAGCACCTACGCACCTCTGATGTCTGAATCTGTTTCCTGCTTTTGCTCCTCACTGGCAACACTGTTGTATTATTTCCTCGTTTGTTTGAGCTTTTTTTCCCCTACATGATGGCTTTCAAAATTTCACACAACACGCAAATGCTTTTAGATATAATAAGTGTGATGAAAAGCAGTGAACAAGGCCGCCTGGCTTTGAGATCCTCATGGGTGAGAGTGTACAGGTGAACATATTTTATGAAAGGTGCTGAAAGAGGGAGCAATAATATTTTGTGTTTGTGTGAAAGAAAAATAAATAATATGACTAAAATAGGCTTTAGTCTTTTGTGAATATAATATTTTACATTTTTGAGTGACCACATACCTAAATTGTCTTTGCTCACTATTTCTCATGTATGACATACACTTGAAAGTATTATGAAATGGTTGACAGATTTGTTTTTGATTGTATTGTACTTGTGCATTAAATGCTGCTGCGCTACAGAATTTAAATAAAATATAAACTGGGAGAACTGTTTGTGTGCCTTCCTGGTGTATATGATGTGGATTGACGAACTTAATTACTCTTATTAAATCACAAAACATTCTCTACTGTGAACATAAAAGATCTAAGTGCAAGTCTAAAGTGTAAGTGTAATCTGAGTGTCAAAATCCCACCCTTGTCTCAGGTGTAACCCTGGGTTTTACACTGGGGCACGATGTCCGCCAAGTTCCCTCAAGATCATCACAATCCGATCCCACAATCCCCCCATGCTCATCCCGATTCTCTCAAATCATGGAAATCGTGCCCCAGTATAAACCCAGGGTAATGGTTAGAGAAGCGGCGGGATTCCCGAAACAGCAGGAAAAATGTATGGCAGTGGGGGCAGTGAGCTGCACCTTCCCTTCCTTCACCTTCATGGCTGAAGTGCCCTTGAGCAATGCACCTAACCCCCAACTACTCTCAGGCACCGCAATGTGGCAGCCCACTACTCCAAGTGTGTGTGCTCACTGTTTACGCTCACTTTGGATGGGTTAAATGCAGAGCTAAATTTCCCTTGTGGGATTCATACAGTATATCAAAATTTAATCAGTCCTCCACTTTTTTTATTCCTAACAAAGCCAGGTTGGTCATCTGTAAAGCAAGCAAAATTTTAAAGTAGCATGTCTTCAGGACCCCGGCTAAACCCTCCCCTGTCCTCAGAGGCTCTTCCAATGCCACGGCCCCCTCAACACACACACTCTTACTGCAGGTTTGTGCACAGTAGGGTCACACATGGGCAGGGAGACACTGGAGCATTTGATTGGATATTTCCTGGCAGACTACAAAGCAGTGATTGGTGAGTATTTTAGACGATTACAGATTTTTTGAGGATTGACTTTTTTTTTTTTTGAGACCTTTTTCAGATATCATATGTTGTTGTTGTTTGCTGTTGGCTGTGAGGACCATTTAAATCAATTGTTACAGTTTATTTATAGAGCTCAAAGTTACCAACGGTGAACTTCTTTATTGCACTGTTGCAGCAGGAACAGAAATGGACGGACAGCTTGGCTCATCAGTCCTCCAGAATGAAGAGAAATCAGAATTTAGAGAATTTGGCAGCACACATGAAATGTTGGTGAAAGTGCAACAGTGCAATTCAATAAAAAATTCAGAGGAGTTCAGTACAGCTTACTTGTATACAAAGACTCTAGTGTCCTCTCAGTAGTTAAGGATCTACAGGAGTGAGCCACATTGGTCAGAAGAAGTGGAAGTGAGAATTTTTTTTTTAACGGTGTCTGGCAGGATTCCTCAAGACAACTTTGATTTGTGACTTTTACTAGATCAATATGGAGACCTGGAAGTAAAACAGTTTATGTCTTTCACCGTGGTAATGGTCTGTAGGACACTTATCCACTCAAAATAAACAAGATAGTAGAGGTACATTTCATAGACTAGTACTTGAGGTCAAGGTCACAAGGTGACAATTTGACTATTTGCACTGAGCAGGGAAGCAAGCAAATGGAAAATATGCTTTAGATCTACAGAGTGGCCCAAAAACACAGTAGAGTTCCTGTTACCTCCTCAAATGTTCATAATTAACAATTATTCACCCAAGCTGAAGTGGATAGTTTATTGAAGACTATTAATTTCAGTATATTGTTAAGTGTTTGTTTTTCTTTTACCAAAGCAGAATGCCAGCAGTTACAAATTTTAACTCCTTAATAAGGACAGTGGGTTAACATTGCTACTTCATAGCTGTATGTTAATGTTAGTAAGTGAGTGAATAAAGTATTAATAATCCTACATTTGAACCATTTACAATCACATGTGGAACATCTGCAAGACAAGTTAGTTGCTGTTTACTAATTACTTATGCTATAGCAACTTCAAACTGTAAAATTTGCTCCCTCATACCTCGAAAGGGTTTTTTTTCTGTCTTGAAGGTTAAACAAATCAAAAAAGAAAAAAAAAATAAAGAGAGAAAAAAATGGCAACTAGTCGTGTTACTGATTAACTGGAAAGTACAAAGTCCTCTGTCCTGAAATCTCTGCTGTGGCAGCAAAATCTTCCGACAATTATAAAGTGCTGTCGCCCAGAACTCCTTCTACAGCATATCTATGATTAAATGTATTTCTTTGTCATTTACTATTAATATCTGTATAAAGAATTTGCCATATAAGTCTTTGTAAATACTGGTAATATAGAAACTATGACTTATTTGAAGGAGTTTATAGATTCTAAGTGATACTAAGCGATAATCATGAGATAATATCATTTTTTGAACCGCTTAATCCTAATTAGGGCCACAGGGAGGCTGGCACAGTTTTTGTCTACCAGATAATCATTCAGTGTACATGTACACCTTTCATATCATTACATGTACATGCCTACACTGTTACAGTCATCACAGTGCTTTTCTCTCACTAATGTATATACATTCAGAGCACACTGTATATCTGTTCACTACACACCTGTATATCTGTACATACATACATATATATATATATATATATATATATAAAATCCCCTGATGAGTGGGAAACCACGAAACAGGCATGTCGGGATGAAACTGTAGTACTATTTTTTTTCCCACATACAATATATATATATATCACTACACATCTGTATATCTGTACATACATACATATATTTATATAGAGACACAGAGCACATCTGTACATGTGTCCATATAACATCTGTATATTTGCAGTTCTGTATAGTACTATAGAACATCTGTAAATCTACCACTCTTCATCAGTGTACTGCTATCTGTAAATGAATGCTAATCTATTCCCATGTTTTTCACTCCCTTATCTGTATCTGTACATAACTGTACACACTACATATACTGTATATATTGCGCTCTCTGCACTTCTGATTAAACACTTAACTGCAATTTGTTACTCTGTATTTATACATGTGTAATGACAATAAAGTAGAATCTAATCTAATCGAATCTAAAGGGTAAGGCGACATAAAAGTAATGACCTCAGGGTATAAACCGGAAACTGACTTGTGTGTTTCATTTTTAAACAGACTGGCTATTAGAAAACACTAATATTTCTTAGAGCATTATCCACCACACAGCACAGTGCTGTAGTAATAGTATGTAGTGTACATTTTACTCTAGTACAGCACACTGTGGCTTCTCTGGGTTACTAACCGGAAGGAGCATTTGCTAATTGCTAATGCTAGCAGCATTCTCTGTGCTCCTGTCAGTAACCGAGCTACGAGAATGTAAACAAGAGCAGCTAAGCTAGCTAGCAGGTATCTCTCTGGCTATGCTGATCTAATAACAACACGGAGTGGATAAATAATGAAATAATGAAAAGAGGAGATGGACATACAGACACGGCCAACGCTATTCAGTGAAATAGGTAAGATATCTACTGGAGAAAACAGGAAATGGGTGATAGCAAGGAAAACTAGTAGCTTCAAGTGCATCATCACTCCGCCATGCACCGTTATAATGTTAAAAATGACACCTCTAAGTCATGGTTAGGAAGTTTATCGTCTAGTATGCAGAACTATCTATAATAAATATCATAAATTATACCTTAAAGTTCTGTTAACCCAGTTCCTAAAGTAAGTAAGTTAGTAAGTAGTTACTCTCCGTGATCATAGAGAGCAGACACAGCTTTGTTCTCCATTGTTAGTTTTATACATGAAGTACACTGATGATCTATTGCTATCAACACCAGTAATGATCACATCTATCCATGGAAAGACACAACCACGTGATCAGTGTTGAGTGGATGTCACTTGAATAGGGCATCTTTATTAGTACTGTTGTATATTGTTGTTTCTGTGGTCTTGGGATGTGGTGGTGAAGGAAAATGAATTTACGATGAAGCTGTTATCGCTCACATTTATAGCAAACAGCGTAGCAAATTTCCCCTCCGAAAATGAAGAAAGGTCCAGCCGTCCATCCATATATCCATACACCCACTGACCTACCCAACCTACCAATTATCCACACATCTACCCACCCACCCACCCAAACAGCCATTCATCCACAAATGTATCTATCCTCCCACCAACCCACCCAACCACCCATCCATCCACCCATCCATTTATCCATCCATCCTCCCACCAACCCACCCAACCACCCATTCATCCACACATCCACCCATCC
>JAOUQZ010000030.1:12007413-12028962 GCA_028564935.1 Neosilurus hyrtlii
CCCCCCATCCCCGCCCCCACCCCTCCATGCACAGGGAGTTGAAGATGCTTTCTACACTTTGGTCCGGGAGATCCGTCATTATCGCATGAAGAAACTCAACAGCAGGGAGGACAGGAACCAGGGATGTCTCGGAGTCTCCTGTGAAGTCATGTGATCAGGAAACGCACCACCTCTCCAGAGATTCCTTGCAAGCTCATTGGCCAGCAGCTATATACTTGACCCCACCCACTGGTGACTGAAAACTTTATAAAGTGGCCCAATTTTTCATCTCTTGGAGTTTTCCAGCGTTGGGCCCCCTGCTGGTAAAAAGGGATCATTTTAAACTTGACACTGTGTGGACTGTATTGGCCTGCTGTGATGGAAACCAGGGGTCGATAAGGGACTTTCGACCTCTGCATTTATCTCATAAGCGATGAAATCTTGCATCTTTCCCTCTTAACATCTGACCTTGACCTAACTATAATTTGTAAGTTCTGTACTCAGGAATACTGTGAAGGCAAACGTGCCTCGATTTATACACGTATATACATTTTTTTTGTCTCTCTCTTTTTTGTGGGCATTCATGTGCATTCCCATTTCACTAGTTTTAGTTTTCTTCTCTCTATCTATCTATCTGTCTATAGATGGAGATCCATTTTAGCTTGTTGTAGCATCTGTGGTGTCAGCGGCGTTTCATTCAGGAGGGCATTTGTAGTGATCGAACAGTAGAAACGCAGCAGTTGCTTCCAGGAAAATAAGGTTTACTGTGTATGCTGCTGCAGTGAACGTCTACACTCTGCGTAAAACACTGGAACAACAAATATCAGTGTGAACTGAAGTGGTGATTTATTTTTTTTATTTTTATTTTTTTTAACTTGCGTGCCTTATTGTTTCATTTAGGTCACTTAGGTTTCGTAAAGAAAGGACCAGCGGCTGGTAATAGCATCTGTTTCTTTGACGATCACGTGTTTTAGTGCCTTTTACTCATCTCGTCTCTTCCTCTATTACTTGCTGATTGATATCTGTTAAGTTGCAGACAGCATTAAGGTTTGAAACTGCTGTGGTATTCAATAGCATTCAGAAAGAAGCATGTAAGGAAGCTGAAGACTTGCTGTTATGTGCCCTGATGCACTCGCTGTGTTTCTGTTTAGGTTTAAATTTGGCCATAAGCATGCACTGCCTTTAGAAGTGTCCCACGAGATGTTTTTCTTGGAATATGATAATGTTTTGTTTTCAGGTTGTGGTTGCCAATGATGTCGCCATACTAAGACTCAACAGCTTCATCCGATCATTACCTGGTGCTAACAAGACTGTTTTATTCCCAAAATGGCTTTAATGATGCTTGATTTTTTTATTCTGGGTTTTTTTTCCTTTTCTTTTCTTTTTTTCATGGCTTTTAATGAAATCTAGAAATGTATAATTTTATGTTACAAGAACCGCTATGACGGTTTGACTTGTTTAAAAAGATGGTTCGTGTGCCACCATTGCCCAAACCTCACCCATACCCCCCAAGTAAATTAATTGTAAACTGCGATCAGCGCTTGTCGAATTTGTCCTCATTTTTGTGCCATACATGTTTTTTTTTTTTTTGTGTGTGTGTGTCTTTATATAATGCCAGTCACTTTCCTTTGCCCATGTCCTCCTTGGCGTGCTTGTCAGTTGAGCCTTGGCTGTCATATCGAGCCAAAAATAGAGCCTCTGCACTCCTATGCAGTGTGGGCATATGGCTCTGGTTACACTCGCCAACTGATGTTTCTTATTGAAGCTGCACACAGGCGAGCTGCACACTTTCCCGCTGCCAGCGCACGGAGTGCGAGTGTGTACGTGTGTGAGCAGCTCTGTCTCTGTCTGTCTACAAGAAGAAAGTTCTAGAGTTAGCGACACACTGCCACCATGCCTAAGGTTCAATTGCCAGGTGAGTGTCTGACAGCAGAACCCAGAATCCTGTTTATCAGACTTTTTTTTATTGTTTAAATTGGTACCATGAAACTGTAGATGTAAAACCCAGTGGTCTGTGGGTCTGGTATTAATTTTAATATCTCGTTCTCAAGACATTCACAGGACATGAGGTGTTCTAAATCGACATTTTATTCATGTTGTTTAGATCATATAGCAGATACAGCTGCATACAACATCCAAGAATCCGTGAAATCTTTAAACTGAAAGAGGTGTGCCAGGGTACCGTACTTCCTAACCGCAAACATTTTGAGAACCCCTAATCTAGTGCAAGACCACCTGCAAACACAGCTGCTCTCAGATCAGCTTCTGGGTGGCATTATTTATTATTTCACCTTACAAACCGCTGTTTTAACAGTCATGCCACTAATAATTTTATGCACTGAATTGCATCAGAGCACACTAGAATGGAAAATCGGGTCTGCGATGCTCTTGTGTCTTCTTTTGAATTAAAGTCACGTGATCATAACAAGGCACCAATGACAGGTTAATATATATATTTTTTTCATTTGATTTCTGACATTTAGAAATCAAATAAAGGGTATGTTGGGGAAGAAATGCAGGTCTGTTTGAGACACAGCCTTGGCATTTAGTCCGAATAGATAGCACTTGCTCAGACAGGGTTCAGGTTATCCAAACCCTCGGGTAATCCTGGACACCTGCCCCTGTCCCTGCTCTGTCATATTTGACAGGATGATTCATGACTGGAGAAAGATAGAAGACAGATTGCCATTTCACCCGGGTTAAGTAACAGAAGCAAAATATACAGTTTATAGTACTTAACGTATTATTTTTAGGGATGATTGTAGTGCCAGAGTAGTCAGCTGATTTGTAAGGATTTCAGTGCTGGGCGCTTAGTGTGTGGCTCAACAATTCCACTGCAGTTTGGCCTGAAGACATTTAATGCAATTCACCAGATAATTTCAGGTGTTTGAAGATGTTACTCACTAAACTGTGCATGATGGATGACCTTCACTTTCATCATCATCATCATTTTTACTTTAATAATCCCGCAGGGGGAAGTTTGGCTTTGCATTTAACCCATCCGAAGTGAACACAGTCAGAGCACGTTGTGGTGCCCAGAGGGCAGTTTCGGGTCCAGTACCTTGCTCAGGTACATCATCCATGAATGTGGAGGAAGGGGAAGATGTTGGTCACTTCACCCTGACAAACATTTTTCCTGCTAGTTTAGGAATCTAACCCTTGACCTTTCTGTCCTAAACCTACTTCTCTAACCATTACGCCACGGCTGCCCCAATGCTTCCTTTACTATTAAAATCTGACTTGACCCAGCTAATCATTAACTGCTTTGTTCCCATTTCTAACCATATCATCTGCAGGAAGGAAACAAGCACAGGGGTTTTCCAAGTCTGGATCCGAGAACCATTGCTTCTCAGTTTACCTTTTTTTTAGAACATGCATAATAAGTATGCATCTGTATTAACACGATCACTTTAGGCCTAAAGAGCAACGGTTTCATTTTAAAACATGATGAATTCTGTACCCATCTGTCTGAACTAACTTCAGTTGATTTAGTTGTGGGCGAGAGGAGGTGTCTGTAGAACTGGAACTGAAGACCCGGTCAGCACAGTGGTGTAGCAGGTAGTGTTGCTGTCTCACAGCCCCAGGGTCAACAGTTTTAGCCTGCGATTGGATTACTCTCATGTTTGTCTGTGTCAGCACCGAGTCCATTTTCTGCACTGGGTCCTTGTCCATTTTTCTCCTGCCTCCCAATACGAAATTGCTCCTAGGTAAGAATGCATGTGAGCAATAGGCTAGTGTCCCATCCAGAGTACATTCATGCCTCATGCTGTGTGGTCCTGCGATAGGCTCTGCATCCACAATTACCCTGAGCATGATAAAGTAGCTTCGTTTAGAAATTTTATTTATCAAAGAGACACATTAAAGAATGGTCTCCGTTAATTTTCACAAAGTAAATCTAGCATTCCCCTTATGAACCAAAATGTCAAAAATTGCCCTCTCTTGAAATTCCTGAATCAAAAATTTGATCTGGTTTGATCCTAAACCTAACACAGACTTCCTTTTCCAAAGCTATAGCTTTTGGTAGAAATGAAAATAATGAAAATCCATTCACCTTTTTGCAAATAACACAGTACACAGCACCCTCTGCTGGTCTCGCTGTAATATGACACTTCCAAAAAATTATCCAATCTCGAATGTCAAATAATTCCTAAAAAATAACTAGCTCCAGCATTTGATCCGGATTATCTCCAAAATCATATGGTGTCTTACTTTTCCAAAGCCCCATCTCTGGTAGAAATTTTATGAAAATCCCTGTATAGCTTTTAGCATAATCCTGCTAACAAGCACACTTGCAGGGGAATCATGATTACTTTAATGGAGGTAATAAAACCTGTTTTGGATTCTTCATTGAACCTTTCTGTCAGACAACAGATCAATGAACACTTAATCTTCATTAAAGAACCTTTCTTCTCTAACTGGGAAATGGTTTATACATTAACCCCTTTCTCCCAAAGAACTGAAGGATATTTGAAAGGACTTCTATTGAAGTGTAACCTTTGTTCTCGTCTAGCTTTAGCATATTTGTTAGAACTTCTCTCATTTGTATGAACACTGCATTAGGTGCGAGTATGAGGTATTTGAATGACATTTGAGTTTATATCTGAAGAGGTCACATTTAATAACATGATTCCACCAAGAGGGGAATGACCACGAGGGCAGCTGGATGTGTTCCCCAACCCATGCCAGCTAAGGATTATCACAGCTCAGGCATGATGTTGTGTGAGGAAACCCACCATCATCCCAAAGTAAAGGGAGAAGTGTATAAAAATCCCTCCAAGATGATGTGTAGGTTTGATCAACAGTTACCATTTACATTTAATTAAAGTTATTACTACACAATGGGGTCTGAAAGCAATACTTATGCCATTCACAGATACATAATAAAGGCTCATTTTTCTTAATAAATAACTGGATTCTCTTTATGTGCCTTTAGGACTCGGGTGAAAATATGATGATGATATTTTTGTCATATTTGTCCAGAAATCCAGAAACTGTCAAGCACCACTGTAGAACCGTCCAGTCTACCATGCACCAAATTCAAAAAATGTAGAATTCTAGAATGGAAATAAGGGCTAAGGATGGGTGGGATTCATGGGAACTCATGGAGTTATAATGTAATGGACAATAACTGGAAGAATTCAATTATTGTGAATAATTTGTGAGCAAAACAACAACAACTTTGCGAGCTTCTCACCACATGTGCAGACTGTTTGAGAAGAAATTGAGAGTACTCTGCATTAGAGCCTCGTTTTGCGAAGAGTTCACATCCTGAAGCCCAAACCAAATTTGAGGACATTTTGAGAATGAAAAGCTGTCGCACCTTTAGTGCGATCACCCGCTTCAATTTTGCGTGGGCCACGGAAAAGTTACACATCCGCCAGTTCTTTTCCCCAATCTTCCTTATGACCTCATCATATCGTGAGCATTATCCACTATTTTATAGTGCAAAACCTTCATGTATTTTTTCTTTCAGAAACAGATTTCGGTTGGTTAGACCACTGGCCCTCTGCTCTTCATTTGTAATGCATAGGGATAACATTAATATTTTCCGTAATTTAAATATACAAGTGGTGGTGTAGGATTAACACTTTCTTCCGTCTAACCTGCTGCCTCCCTTTCTCTTCATCCTGA
Source organism: Neosilurus hyrtlii (assembly GCA_028564935.1). NCBI lineage: Eukaryota > Metazoa > Chordata > Actinopteri > Siluriformes > Plotosidae > Neosilurus > Neosilurus hyrtlii. Next base: position 12,013,024 of record JAOUQZ010000030.1, read on the forward strand.
CTGACGGATCTTTCTGCAAACACTTTTCCAGCTAAGAGTAAGTATAATAAAGCACCTCGCCTTGTGCTTGATCTAACATTTTATGCATTTAATTTACTGGAAACTTGAGTAATCAGAAGGGAACCAAACATCCATCCAGTTTATTCATTTGCTCGTTCATTATTTTATCATCATTAAACAACAAATGAATAAACTACATGGCATTGCTGTCTTTTTTTATTTTATTTTATTTTATTTTTACATTAGATGTATAGTTGGAATGCATGAGAAGTTTAATTAGGTTCCCTGTGATTTTATTAAACTTTAGCACCAATTCGAATGAATGGTTTGAATCTGTAAACAGGTGTACATGACGGTGTGTATATCTGTGCATGGTTATTATGGATGTCGGGTTTCGCTACCAGTACCAGCTGTCAATGTACTGGCTTCATTGAGATATCATATTGCTCTATCATCTGCTTTGCACACAAGCCTTAGATTAAGTATTATTTTAAATTGTCTTAAAATAGATATTGATACACACTGTGCACTGTATGCATTTTGCCAGCAAAACAGTTTCTTGATTTCACTGTATAAGTCATACTGAAAATTAAAATAAATATGCATATTTGGTATAAGCAAAATGTATAGCATGTTTTATAGTTGCATAAGAGCATAAGGGCTGATTTTGTCATGTTGTTGCCTTGAAGAACAACTGTGTCAAGCTTTTCCTTCATCCATCATCACCACTGATTACACCAATCTATTTTCAATTTTGAAATGTCTAGTGCAAAATTTGTTGTCTAGTGCAAAATTCTTGGCAGTAAAAGGCTTAAGTTTATATATTTTTCATTAGAAAGCGATGAGCACATGCGTGAATTCGCTGAGAAGGTGTTCGCCTCTGAAACCAAGGATGAAGACGTCCGTGAGGAGGTCTCCCTGTTCGGAGTGGCTGACTGCCCCATTCTCAACCAGGAGCTGGCACACCATGTAACCATGGATGACGACATTGAGAGACGGTGAAAAAACAACCAAAACATCTAACAACAATCAAGCATATGCCTTGCTGGGGTCTATATAGTGTATTTCATTCAAATACACCATATAGACAAAGGGTTGTGGACAAATTACCATTACACCCATATGTAGTCCTCTCCAAAACTGTTGCCACCAGGTAGGAGTAACGGAATTGTATATGGTATCTTTATATACTAAAGCATTACAATAGTGCTTGAATCAAACTGACTCAAAACATGTTCGAGCATCACAATGCCCCTGTGCACTGTACAAAGGCATTGTTTGCCCAGGTTGGAAAGGAAGGACTCAGTGGGCCTGAACAGAGCCCCCTCTATACACCCATCTATCTGTGCTGTTTAGCTGTTTGAATGTCAGTTAGCAGAAGGAGCGGCTAGTACAGTATTCTGTAGCTAGCTAATATAAAAAAAAAACACTACTAAACTAGTCAGCCATAACATTAACACCACCTGACTGGCCTGCAGTGAGGCAGACCTGTACGTACCAAGTCTCACCGCACCGTGCGTATTGATTCCTTTCTATCACTGCCAGCATTAACAGTTTTTTTAGTTTGTGCTACAGTAGCTCTTCTGTGGGATCAAATCAGATGTACGAGCCATCACATCAACTTAGGCACTAATGACACTCTTGCCAGTTCACTGGTTGTCCTTCCTTGGACCAGCTTTGGTAGATATTTACCAATGCATGCCAGGAACATGCCAAAATATCTGCCATTTTGGCAATTGATAGACCCAGTCATTCAGCCATCACACTGTGGCCCTTGTCAAAGTCATTCTGGTCCTTATGCTTGCTTATTTTTCCTGCTCCCAACACATCAACTTCAAAAACTGACTGTTCACTTTCTGCCTAATGCATCCCACTCCTTGGAGGGGCCACTGTAAGAAGATAATCAATGTTACTAACTTCACCTCTCAATCGTCATAATGTTTTAATGTTATGGCTGATGGGTGTGTTGTATCCATGTGAGTTTGCAGGCCATAACAGACATCAGGCCATAACAAACATCTTTAGGATAAAGCTTTGTAAGATGACAACCTACCAATGGGTATTCATTAGGAAGCATAAAGAGAATCAATGCTATAAACGACAATATCGATATGGTGTATTGCCGTTAATTGGCACTACCTGTTGCATGACCTCTGATTTTAACTCTCTCAGCAAGAAGCATCGCCTTCGTTCCCAGAACATGGAAGAAAGCCCAACCTATCTCGAGGTGCCTCACTTCCAGAGGGTTACCATCACAGGAGATTATGCTTCTGGGGTATGTTTACATCTGTAAAACCAAACAAGAATGGTCCATAAATTTCTGGTTCCTTGAAATATCTGCCTGTCTATCTGTTTGCCTGTCTGTTTAGCTTGGAACTTGTGTGTAGTCAGTTTCATTTTAACACACCTTAAACCGGGCCATGTTTTATGCAGCGTTAGGTTTTTACGTGATATATGCCCACCATGACAACCTCCTACACACCACTGACCAGTGCTTTCCGTGTGTTACCAAACAGGGTAAGAACATGGACATAGAAGCTAAATGTCAGACTGAGATTGGGTTTCTGGAACCGAGCCATGGCATTTAATTATATGGCTATGGTGGGGAGGGACACAAGCATTAACCTGGATTTGGATCATAAAATTTAACATGCCATCATAAAGTACACTGCAAAAATAGTTAGTTTATAATATAAGAAATCAACACAGAGTTTGAGAAGAAAATGACTTAACACCACTGAAATTATCTTGCTACATGGAAAGACCATTTGACTTGACAAGACATCCTGGAATAAGATGGTTCCAATCTAGAAATAGATTAAATAATCTTAGATCTTGGACGTAGGGTGGCGTAGTAGTTAGCACATCTAACACACGATAAAATTGAAGAGTAAATTATTTGTGTCAGCATTTGAAACCAGCTCATTTTACTAGCAGCAAATGTAATAACTGCTGCAAATTTAAACTGCTAAAATAAATACTACTGTAGCACTCATTGCATGGCAATCTGTTTTCCTTTCAGGTGACAATGGATGACTTTGAGGTGGCATGCAAGGGTCTGGGCCATGCCTTAAACATCAGAGAAAAGTACATGAAGTTGGCTTTGCAGAGATTTCCCCATACCGTGTCTCAGTACCTCCGCGAGGCTGAAGGGGAGAAGTGGAACCCAGAGGATCAGGTGCAGCCAGGTAGGAGACAGACTAATCTAGTACTCGGGATTGAATATAGTACGTGCTTTCTGTCGTGTGAAGACTAATTATGCTTTCTACCATGACATTCTTGAACTGAAGACTATTGGTCATAAGGGTGGAATGGCGGAGTAGTTGTAAGCATGTCCACCACACAGCAAGAAGGTCCTTGGTTCAAATCCCTGGATCAACAGGGGCGTTTCTGTGTGGAGTTTGCATGTTCTCCCTGTGCTTGCCTGGGTTTCCTCCAACAATCCAGACATCCACATTAGGCTAATTGGCTGTTCCAGATTGCCCCTAGGTGTTAGTGTGAGTGTGAATGGCTGTACCTTGGCCCTACGATGGACTGGTAAGCTGTTCAGGGTGTACCCCACCTTCATCCAGAGTTGGCTGAGATAGCCTCCCCATAGCCCTAGTATGATAAAACAGTTTTGGAAAATGAATGGATGGTTATAAGGTGCTTATTACTGTATTTTCTATAGCAGTAGCTCTGACAGTACTTCTGGCTTCAAGGCAAACCAGAGGTTCATTTTGGTTGTTCATATATATTTAACAACGTCCCACAAGTTTTTATGTAATGTTTAGGTGACTCTACCGTTTATTACCAGTCCATATAATTAACTTAGTGGCTTAATAAAACACAAAACATTTCTATGTTGTGTGTGCCAGTCTTCACTTCTCCACCAAAGGAAGGAGAGGATCCTTTCAACACCAAGTCTCTGGCTTCTAACGCTGGTTACGTGGCTCGCATGCGGGACGGTGTCATCTATGTCTACAAAGACTCAGCGGCTGCAGATAAACACCAGCCCTTGCCCCTGCCTGCTCCTGATTACACTACCTTCATCGATGATATGAACTTCCTTATTGCCCTCATTGCCCAAGGCCCTACGTGAGTTCTCTAGAATATTTTTTATGTTTGTAGTAAAGAGTAAAATAAAAAGGCCAATAAGCTGATGATGGATGTAAATAGTTGATAGTCCACAGCAGTGGTTACCAGCCCTGTTCCTGGAGATCTACCTTCTGGCAGGCTGTATCTCTAATGAAAATATAACATGCCTCTTTTAGCTGATCAAGTATCTCTTAAGGGGGCAATGGTAACCCGATGAAAGAGTGCTGGATTACTGATCCAAAGGTCGGGGGTTTAAGCCTCACTATCACTGGGTTGTCACTGCTGTTACCCCAACCCCCCAGTGCAACTAACTGGGTTATCAAAGGCCAGCCACGTCTCTCATTGTCTGTGGTGAGAGGCATGTAAAAGAACTATTGCTGACTTTCGAAAAGACAGGGCTGCATTGTTGTCAGCGTCTTTCTGCTTGTACTCTGCCCTCACAGAGCCGGCTGACCCAAATTAGGATTAAGCGGCTCATAAAATTAATGAATGAATGAAGAACCTCTTAAGTCAATGATTAGGTCAGGTGGGCGTGACTAGGGTTGAGGCCAAAGTCTTCAGAGAGGTAGATTCCAGGAACAGGCTGGGGAACCTCTGGTCTACTGTATATTAAATAGTATAAAGTCTCAAAATCACAGCAATTATATAATTACAATTATAAATATAGTTGTTTCCATAATTATTACTTCTCTTTATTATTATTATTTCCAAGTGTATACAATTTGATCTTTTTAGAAAGACGTACACTCACCGTCGTCTGAAATTCCTCATGTCCAAGTTTAACGTGCATGAAATGCTGAACGAAATGGAAGAGATGAAGGAGCTGAAGAATAACCCTCACAGGGACTTCTACAACTGCAGGAAGGTAGTGTAGACCTAAAGATGTAATCTTTATTTACTTTTCTAGAGGCTTTCCCATGGAGATCCTTCCATAACAGAATCTCTAAACCCATTAAGCATTACTTTTTTGGTTTCCATGTGACCTGACCTCTTGTCCACTAACCAAAGGCAACCCAGGCTGTGGTGGGAAAACGATGATGAAAGTTTGGGTGTTTTAGGTGAAGGATTTCTTTTTGCAGGCAAAAATTTTTTTTTATCCTACATAAGTTTGACACGATTGGCTAGATATCAATATCTGGAGCTCTGTTTTTAGCCAGTTTTTAGGCATTCTGTAATTATTTGCAAATCTCAACACTGAAAACATATCAAATGTTGAAAGTGAGACATTTCAAAAATATTAGCTCATTTTGAATTTTATTTCACTCACTCATTCATTTGCCAAACCGCTTCACCTCACTGTTAGGGTCGTGGGGACTCTGAAGCCTATCTCAACCAACACCGGGTAAAGGCGGGGTACCCCTTGAACAGCTTCCCAGCCGACTGCAGGGCCAACAAACACACAACCATTCAAACTCGCACCTAGGAGCAATTTGGAACAGCCAGTTTACCTAATGTGCAGGTCTTTGGACTGTGGGAGGAAATCGGACTACCCAGAGGAAACCCGCACAAGCACCGGAAGAATATGCAAACTCCACACAGAAACACCCGAGTCCGGGACTCACACCCAGGATATACTCACACTCATGCTCACATGTGATAAAAAGAAACAGCTGAAGGGATATTTTGCAACTAATTTGGTTTATAGGCAACAGGTCAGTAATATTGGGGTTAATGGGGTATAAACTGCATCTACAAATTGTGGAACAATTTCAGAATAACCGAAGACTTTGAATATCTTATCATCTACAGTACATAACATCATCAAAAAAATTCTGAGAATCTGGAGTGATCTTTTTTGCGCAAGGGCCAAGGACGAAAATTAATATTGGATTCCTGTGATCTTTGGGTCTTCAGGCAGCACTGCGATAAAAACAGGCATGATTCTGTCGTGGAATTTGCTGCATGGGCTGAGGAACACTTCCTCAAATTCTTATCTGCGAACATAGTTTGCCGTTCCATTCACCGATGGAACGTAGACTCTTTATTAACTAGTAAGCTGGAACTTTTAAAAAGCTTTTATTTTAGTCCCATACTTGTGCTTTCTCTGTAGGTGGACACTCACATTCATGCTGCTGCCTGCATGAACCAAAAGCATCTTCTGCGCTTCATCAAGAAGTCCTACCGAGTAGATGCTAACCGTGTGGTGCACAACATCAAGGGCAAGGACTTGACACTGAAGGAGGTGTTCGACTCGCTTAATCTGCATCCCTATGACCTGACCGTGGATTCACTGGACGTTCATGCTGTAGGTTCTACTCATATCAGTGAAATACATACAGTGTGACTGATTTGATTTTACTCTCCAATATTAAATAATGCTGTCAACTCCTAGGTGAAATATCTACACCTCTGGTCATTTAGAGGGTTCTAAGACCACTATGCTAAAAATGTATCACCCCTGGTGATAACTTGTGAAACCAGAACATTTACACCTCTGACTTTTAATCAGTCATCTGATCCTGAGTTCTGTTCCTGCAGGGTAGGCAGACCTTCCAGCGCTTTGATAAATTCAATGCCAAGTACAACCCTGTGGGGGCCAGTGAGCTGCGTGACCTTTATCTGAAGACTGAGAACCTCATTGGTGGAGAATATTTCGCTACCATCATTAAGGTAAGGAGTTGCATAGACACTGTGAAATTGCCAACTCCTATAAGGATAATGTCTTCATTTGGAGGTAATCTATTTAATAACCACTTTATTTACATCTATTTATATCAAACTTTTTCTAAAAACTTAACCATATCCAACTAGATTGGTTGATTTAATTATTAATTAACCAATCGGCTTGGATCTTTATGATACAGGAAGTGGCCAGTGACCTTGAGGATGCTAGGTACCAGTATGCCGAGCCTCGTCTGTCTATCTATGGCTGCAATCCCAATGAGTGGACAAAACTCTCCAGCTGGTTCAACAAGAACAGGGTGTTTTCCCCTAACCTCAAGTGGATGATTCAAATACCCAGAATCTAGTATGTTCTGAGGAGAAGTCAAACCCTCATATGTCAATACACACTTGTTCTGGAATCCTTTGAAATTTGTTCGAGTTTAAAAGGTTTAGACCAGGGGTGTCAAACTCATTTTCTCTGAGGGCTACATCACTAAATTTAAAGGTGACCAAGGACCGAATAATCACTCAACATCTATTCTAATAAGTTATGAATGGATTTTGATCATTTTTTTAAAGGGGAGGAGCATGGTCAATTAACACTCCAATTAGATTCCGAAGATGATCCGGATCAAATTCTGGATCCAAGAATTGCTAAAAGGATTCTTTAGCATTGTGAGATAGGACAAGATTTTGAAAGTGTTTTATTACAGCAGGCCCAGCAGGGGTGCTGTGTTCTTTCTGTTGTTGTTATTTTTTTTTTCAGCTTGGCAGAGGTTTGCGCTCTTCAAATGCTTGTTTAATATTTGTCTTCATAGATATAGAGTTTGATAGAAATATTAAAAGTGAAAACATTTGAGCTCTCAGCTCTATTATAACGCGATTTCTTTGAATACTTATTTCTGATTGGTCAGTCATGTCATTCAGGCATCTGACAAGACAAAGTGTCAAAATGTGTCAAATTATTTATTTTTCTTGAGCTAGTAGTCATGTTATATGTAGGATAATGTACAGCCAGCTGGTCATTATCATGAATCAAACCCCTCAGGCTGACTCAAGACCCTGCCACTATGCGTCAGTCACCCTGTCAGGGTTTAAATCATAGTAATGACTGGCTTGCTGTGCATAATCCCTCACTTGTTACACCCTATAACTCTTTTGCGACATATATCACATACTGTACCTCACATTTTTTCCCCCATATACAATATTTTTGTAGTCCCTAATGGATTCTGTTGTCTCCTCATTCAGTGACATTTTCAGAGCCAGGAACTTTGTTCCTCACTTTGGGAAGATGTTGGAGAATATCTTCATGCCCATTTTTCAGGCCACCATTGACCCCCAGTCCAACCCTGAACTGAGCATCTTCCTCCAACATGTAAGTGACTCAATTCATGGGATAGACAACCTAAAGTCATTTGTTTATACAATGCAGACATAAAGTCATTAAATAAATGATAATAAATCCTATCCTAACCCTAATAGTAAATCCTAATTATTGTTATTTAACCTCATAGCTTTACTCTATCAATGTGCTGCAAAATGTTATTAACAATTATGTACTGATGGTGAGGTGGGTGTTGATGAACAGTCTCTGGGATGGAACGCTGAGCTTTTTTTTTGTTTGTTTCAGGCTTGGTAGATATTGCTGTACTAAATAACCCTATTTACAACAACAAACAAACAAACAAAAAAAATGAGTTTATACCACACAGGAACGTAAAAAGTAAACTAAAATGAGATTTTATAGTTTATTTTTACATATTTTAACCATAACAGAGGTAGGTCAGATCTAAGTAGAGCATGAGCACTGGAACAGTGTGTTTCGATGGTTTAGCATATACTACACAGAAATGTAAGAAAACTACGCTCCTTAAGGTGTGTTTTTATGCTCATTTAACATTTTAGTATTCACTTTGTGGGAACAGAAGCAGGAGAAAAACAAAAAGGAGGTTTTTATGGTTTATTTTTTCATTATAAAGCACAACAATGATGACACCCCCTGCTATATGTGCGACTGTGACAAACTGTGGATGTCCACTGTAATGAGTCAAGCATTATCCACTCAGGATAATTTCTTTTAATCCCCAGTTAGCCCGTAAATTAGAGAACGCTCTGTAGTATACACTAATTATCATTACTAATAATTAATAACATTGAATTACATTTCTTTCTCACGTCTATTAAACAGTCTGTGGTTCCATCTTTTCCTTTCTTTATCATGTCTCCAGGTCACAGGTTTTGACAGTGTGGATGATGAATCCAAGCACAGCGGTCACATGTTCTCTACAAAGAGCCCTAAGCCCAATGAGTGGGACATTGTGAAAAACCCATCTTATACTTATTACATCTATTACATGTACGCCAACATTGCCATGCTAAACCAGCTGCGCAAGTAAGTATCCAGAAAACAGGAAATGGAGCATGAAAATTGTTACCCGAGTCCCATCAGTGCTATGCATTTACTGAACTTGCTTCGGGGAGAAAACTTGTTGTATGCAGTGTAGACCAGCAGAGGTCCTGGAGACCTAATACAGCTGAATCAAGTCATCAGCTGGCACAACAACTCTGAATTGTATAACGCTGATATTCCACAGCTAAATTTGGATACCCTGGCTGTTTGTATACATTACCAGTCAAAAGTGTTAGGAAAAAAAAAAAAAACATCTTTTCTCTTTTATTTTATTGAAATTCAGCTAGATCAAGTTCAGTGAATGACATGAAAGGGAACAAAGGTAACAAAAGAATACCACAAATTTAGATTCAATTGTATAGAACAAAACAATTCCATGACTTTTTTATTTTTTATTTTTTTACTTCCAACTGTTTTTTTTTCCTTTATGTCTTACAGGCTTAAATAAAAATTGGGGCTGCTCTTAAACTTTTACCAGTAGTACCTAGCTTCTGGGATATTTCTAGGTACAGTTACATACAAGTTTGCATAATTGTGTTTTCTCAGGGAGAGAGGAATGAACACGTTCTTGTTCAGACCACACTGTGGAGAGGCAGGAGCCATCACCCACCTCCTGGCCTGTTTCATGACAGCTGACAACATCTCTCATGGCCTCAACCTCAAGAAGGTCAATGTGCTACCTGTCTTTATTAACAGATGGCACCAGTTGCAGTTGTACTCGGTCAGAGAACTGGTGCAGTGTTGGATCCGTATTTAAAGGAGTTGTGTCATGATTTTCACCCAAAGTAAATTCAGGTTCCGTAAATATACAATTAACTAGTTAATGTCCAATATAGGAATCTATATTTATTAAAAAGCCTTTTAACTAGCAAAGCAAAAGGGGTTTATGAAACTAATTAACCTAATTAACTGATTGCATCAACAAAATGAATGTCTATTAGCCTTCATAAACCAAATTTACATTTATATGAATGGCTATGTTTTGTTTGATAATGCTATTGGCATAATTTAGGCTAAGATTTTTAGCACAGGTGTCAACTCAAGGCCAAATCTGGCCTGTGAGAGCTTTTAAAGAATATGATTATCGTAAATTCTTCGCATCAACCATTACCATGAAACATAATGCATCATGCTTGCCATGTAGATTTCATTTTATGCCCTTGTTGATATGGATGTTTAGTGATTATTCGGCCCATGGTGACCTGGAAATTTGTGATGTGGTCCTCAGTGAAAATGAGTTTGACACCCCTGATTTACAGGATTCGGGTCATGAACACAGAGGCATGCATCCTATTGCATGCAATTCAAAACCAGTGACTTCTCCCTGTAAAAGAAAGTTCTTAACCACAATGAGTAATAAAAAGCGATCAGACTAAATAAAAAAGTGGTGTGGAAGTCAATTAACACATATAATGTGATCTATCGATCTCTCTTGTCCCACAGAGCCCAGTCCTGCAGTATCTGTATTTCTTGGCCCAGATCCCAATTGCCATGTCTCCTCTTAGCAACAACAGTCTCTTCCTGGAGTATAACAAGAATCCACTGCTGGAGTTCCAGAAGAAAGGCCTGGTGGTGTCTCTGTCCACTGATGACCCTATGCAGTTCCACTACACCAAGGTAAGATATGACTGGGTCATGACACATCCCAACTCATGTACAGTCATTATGAATACGCTAAAGTCCATCACTGTCAATGATGAAATTGTCGTGTTTAAAAAACTATTGGTATTCTTAACCAAAGTCATGATTTCAGTAGTAATTTCATGTAATAATGTCAGCAAACAACAGAAGGGCACTTGAAGAGTGTAAACCTCCACCACGCTAAAAAAATAGACAAGAAAAAGAGTTTACCGGGCCCCCTGCTGGGCTTGCTGTCTTATGGCACTAATGGCTGTAGGGCAGGGGATCCCAACCCTGGTCCTGGAAGATCCCCTGCCTTGCATATTTTAGTGTTTTCCTTGTTCCCAAACACACTAATTAACTAATAAACACTCTTTATGACTAGAAGTGGGTGTGACAGAGCAGTGAGAGCACTAAAATGTGCAGGACAGGGAGTCATCCTGGTCCAGGGTTGGATACCTCTGGTATAGGGTACCTTTCAGAAAGAAAAATGTAAAAAAAAATAAATGGTAAATTGGTAATGTAAGTCTTTTTGTCCTTCAGGAGCCCTTGATGGAGGAATATGCCATCGCAGCTCAAGTGTTCAAGCTCAGCACCTGTGACATGTGTGAAATCGCAAGGAATAGTGTTCTGCAGAGTGGCTTGTCACATGAGGTACGGTTTATTGTTTTATTATTTTGAGTATTGGTTTTATGGCACACTGGCTTGGCTGACTGTCTGGCTGACTGACACATGACTGCGTCCATGTGAATAACACCTGATCATGGTCACTGAATAAAATGCAGTAACTTTATTGAAATTTCTGTTGTAGATTAAAAATACAGTAATCTCCAGTCTCTTGTGTAGGGCTATACTTTATATATTTGGGAATTCGTAAAGCTTATATGTTTTTGTTGTAGTTTACTTGACATATACTATACATAGATACAGCACATGCTCATAAAAAGATTTTTGTATTTGTTTATTTATTTATTTTGCTGTATAGCTTCTTTTGTCTGTACCAACTTATGCCAACCATCGAATTCATCTTTCAACAGGAGAAAGTTCACTTCCTAGGTGAACATTATTTGAAGGAAGGTCCAGAAGGAAACGATATACGAAAGACAAATGTGGCTCAGATCCGTATGGCCTATCGCTACGAGACTCTGTGCTATGAGCTCAACCTTATTAAGGAAGGTGTACAGGGTGACTAAATGTATATTAAACTCTTACACACACACACATACACACACACCTAGCTACACAGATTTCTGCCTTTCTGCCTAAATTTACTTCATCTTCTTCTTCCTCTTAATCCGGGGTCGAGTCGAGGGGGCAGCAGCCTAAGCAGTGAGGTCTTCTCACTTTTACACTTTACTATATTTCCCACTGATAAACAACTTTTTATTTAAAAAAGTAAGAAACTGTTTTGTGTACTCAATAAAATGGTATATAAAATCAGATGTGGTTTTGGACAGGAACGGATGAAGGTTTCGACACCCCATTGGTCCGACACCCCTAAAAGAAGTACACCTTGCTTAAATCAGTTGAACACCCTACTCAATTCAGCTGGATTAGGGTTAGGGATGACGGACCAATAGGTTTTCCGAATATAGGGCTGTAACCCTTTTGGACAGCTCGCTGTAGATTTTCTACTGGACTAAATCCTCTTAAGCCCTAAACAGCACTTAGTCATGCCACACAAGCTCTTTTCCCTTAATATAACATAAGATTTCATAATGTATGAGAAGGTGTAAACAGGAGACGGTGTAATTTCTTCATAGAAGTTTATCTGCTGCATTATTGTGTACCTGTCACTTCAAGTGTAAGGTCCTGTAAATCCGCAACCGGTTAACATTTCCTCTTTTTTTTTTTAAAGCTAACAATGTGATGGACATCACAGTTATTCATTCATCCATTTGTTTGCCGAACCTTATAATTCTACTAGGGTCGGATAACAACTCAGTGAGTGAAGGTGGGGTACAACCTGTCCGGCTTGCCAGTCCATCACAGGGCCGACACACATGCACACAACTCTTCACATTTACACCTAGGGGCTAGTTGGAACAGCCAGTAACCCTAATGGAGGAAACCAGAGTGCCCAGAGGAAACCCTCACATTCAGCATGCAAACTCCAGACAGAAACTCAGGACTCGAACCCAGGACCTACATCCTCATCTCAATCAAAGGTTTTATTATAATATATTTTTGTTAAATATAGCTTTTATAATTATTATTTAATCAAAAACAAGTACAGAAACTGTTGGGTAAAGTGTAAGTGGTGTGGATGTGGTACATACTGTACATTTTAACTGATTTGGTGCAAGTTTGAAAATAAAAAGCCATTTGTGAAAGCTGATCCTCAGGTCAGTGTTTTCTGTGAATGTACTGTGGATGTCACTGTTGGAAGCCTTCAGAAGTCAATAAATAAGAATAAATAATGAAATAAAGATCTGATGATATGTTTCATGGTGGGGATTTTGTGCTTGTGGCACATTTTTGCTAACACTGGATGAATCGCATCAGTGCAGACCCATGCAGATCACCAGGAGAGGGTGAAGTGTTTCATGGTCACAGCCCATCTGAGGATCCACTGAGGGAAAGTTGGCTCAGATGGCAAAACTGACAGCAGGACACGGAGCTCACTCACAGGATTAACGTCGGGGGAAAATGAACTCCTCGTCTAATTTATTATCGTTTTAAAGTTCTTAACAACTCAACAGAAGAATTAAAAACCTGCTTTTCTTGTCGGAGAGAGAGGGAACGACAGAGAGAGAGGACGGGGTGGGAGAATGAATAGGAGGAAGCTAACAGGCTAATTAGCAGTTAGCGACCTCTTCCATTTCCATGTCAAGCCGTTGGATATGTCAACTTTCAGTCATTATTAAACCGCCGAAACTCGTCTTGGTGTCGTTTACCTTTTTTAAAAAATATCTCTAAAACAGCTAAACGCTTGGAAGAAAGTTTTCTGACTGGGTGTGTGTGTAATGGTTTTGTTTCCAAACCCAAAACAAGCCCTCAGAATGCGACGCTGTGTGGAAATCCTCGCTTTCTGTCAAGATACTGTTTTAAAATTCATCTGAGGTGAGTGTTTGTTTTTTTTAAGTCTTCGGCGTCCTAATAATGTCTTAGTTTCTCACAAAAGAAAAAAAAATAACCTCAGTAATTCAAACTCACTTATTTTTTTTTTTTTTTATAAGTACTGGTTTATATACTGTTTATAAGTGACAAACTGCTGTTTGTTTTTATTTTGTTAGCATCTCAGTCTCTGTATCCGGGTCTCCAGGTTTGGGTTGATTTAATATCGTGTACTTTAATTTGTTTTGTGGTTATTATTGTGCATTTCGAGTTTGGTGATAACGGTTTGTATCCATGAACTGAACTCATCCATGTTTCATTTCCCACCGCTATCCAGGGCAAGTCTCTTCATGTAAATCTTGGTGTCTGTCAGTGCTAATCAGCCTTTATTCAGGAATATGTGGGATAATTAAGGGTTGTTTTAGTACTAATGTATGGTTTATGCCCACGTGGAGGTGTAACTCAGTCCTCTGAAAGCCCAGGCAGTCATTTGGAGCTCCAGTTGTGTTGTGGGTGAGCAGGTGGCTCAGACAACAAAGCCACTTCTATATCCAGGCTCCCAGGCAGCCGATTCATCTTCATGTCTCAGCTGCATCCTTCTCCCACAAATGAATGCTTTCTGGCTTTTCTTTCTTTTTTTGCCCTTAATTTACTCCCCTCCATTTCTCACCCTTGCTGAAAAATCAAGCTTGGTAGGAACGGGCGAAGAACCTGCACGAGCTTGTCAAACTGGTAACCGGCTTGGCAGTTATTTTCCAGCTTTCTTATTATGAACTTGAAACATGTTTCGAGTTGTGTTGGGGTGTTTCTGTAGTCCTTTATTTCTTTATTAGATCTTCAGTAACCACTTTATGTTGGCTTGGTCAGGGTCAATGGAGGCAGGGGGAATTGTTGGGAGCCTATCCTGACAACACTGCTTGCCCTGGATGGGAACCCACACCGTTAGGTACACACCCTCACACACCCGGTCACATCTACGAGCAGTTTGAGCATAGCCGGTCTTCAGTCTGGCGTCTTTGTGGAGAGTGAGTGGAAATTGTAAAAATCGGGGAGACTCTCACCATCATCCTACTCTTGGTAGGCTTTCATCTGTCAGTAGAAAAGCCTTATTTTCTGCTTATCTTAGTAATTTAAACCTGGTAGTAGATTGCTGGGCTTATCCCACCTTCACCAGAACCTCTTTAACCACGCCTATCCGTAGACAAGTGTGTTGCCCAGGATGCAACGTGCGAAGGTGGGGTTGGGCTTTTCATCGAGGAGACTAATCAGCGATATCCACTTCGCATGAGGCGAATAATTGTTTTAGTATATACTACAAGTAAACATAAGGAAAGCAAACTGAAATGAGATTTTCATGGTTTATTTTTTACATTTGTTTAATGTATGACGGATGCACTTAAACTTGAGCGCGCACACAAGCAGGTGTCTCTTTAACTCTCTTTAAGACTTTTAGTATAAACAACAGTGGAAGCAATGAATTGCAAGTTAAAATGAGATTTGCTTTTATATGTATTTTAGCCTTGACACAGAGGCAGGTCAGGTGAACTCTGACAAACCTGGGGAAGATGAATGTGCAAAATATAATGCTGATTGTTACTTTAACCTCAGGATCTTGGAGCTGTAAAGCACCAGTGCTAGCTAATGCGTGTTATATCCTTAAAGATAACTTCTGTCATTTTTAGCAGTAATTCAGAAACTCCTCTCTCTGGAAGCACAAAACAGCTGATCAAGAAAACTGGTGTACCGGTTTCACCAGCTCTTGAGATTTGGCAGCTGTGAACTGGCTTTGTCAGAGGGAATCCCTTATCATGTACTCACACACGGCATAGTTGCTTTGTGCCATGCCCAAGTATGATTGCTCCCCCTCCGCACTCGCCTGCTGGCCTGCGCTTACATCATGATTAGTGTTCTGTGCTCGAGTTCGCTTATGTCATCACGATGCAACTGTTTGTAAAGAAAGGTCTTTTTGCATTGCAGGACAAACACAAATGGCTTATTTGGACTCGTTTTGGGTGTGGTGACATGCGGTCCTCTCACCTGCCGTGCATTTTTATCAATTATGCAATGCACGGATTTTTAGTAAATCCTGCTCCACACACACACACACACACACACACACACACACACACACACACACACACACACACACATATATATATATATATATA
>JAOUQZ010000030.1:12029062-12041761 GCA_028564935.1 Neosilurus hyrtlii
ACATATATATATATATATATATATATATATATATATATATATATATATATATATATAAAACCCAGATATTCTCAAATTAAGAAAGTGCATGTTATAGCATTTGAGTTCTGTGCTTGGGCTCGGTTAGTGATCACACTGGATACATACTATGCCCAGGTCCAACCCTTTAAGCGGCAGAGGATGTGGTGATCAAACTGGTCAAATGAACGTAACTATGTGGATCAGACGTGCTCAAGCTTGTTGTGGATATATCCTAGCATGAGTATACCCTTCGAGGATAATCCTGTAGCTCATACCAATGCGGTGTCTGACTGGAGGACTGGGGCGTCCTTTCATTTACATTTGTGGCATTTGGGCAGATGCCCTTATCCAGAGCAGCTTACATTTTTAGCTCCCGCCCACAAAGTGGCTTCCGTTCATCTGTCTGTCACACTTCCATATTTAGTATGCTGGGTCACTATGAGTGCTAGGGGTAGTTTTTGTGTGAGTGACCTTGACCTTTTTTTTTCAAGGGCACAGAGGCAAAACTGTATATTAGGTTTCTGGACATTTACTTGCAGCGCACTGAAGCCGGGGCTTTGAGACTTGCTATGCTTGTTCTATATTGGCATATTGTGAAATTGTCCTTTTTGGCGGGAGCGTCTGGACCCCTGTGGTCTATTTTTTGTAATGGTTACTTTCTCAAGGGCCCAGCAGCTTGGTGGTACTGGGGCTTGAACCCACCAACCTTCAGATTACTATTTCATAGCCTTAACCACTGAGCCGCCTTCTTCTGAATCATGTGATGTGTACATGTGATGTCTGCCACCAACACCGCTTCAGTTCATTTAGCATAACATACACTGAACTCCACAGTGAGTAGCTCTGATGTGAACCCCGCCAGGTGTTTTCCTTCTGAAGCTCCACAGACCGATGCCACATTTTTACAAGCAAAGATAAAGTCAAACTTCTTGGTGGCCTGTTTTTAAGTGAGCTTAATGTGAAAACACATCAGTGGTCAAAACAGATCGTTTGTGTGTTTTACTGTGTGCTTTGAATCATGGTTTCGGAAAACAGAAACCATGATTCAAGTGTTTACAAAAACAGGACTACTAAATATACTAATCTATTTTAAAGTCATGTAAATGGACGGCAGCTGACTTTTGTTTTGCCATGACTTACGTGTGTGTGTGTGTGTGTGTGTGTGTGTTTGTGTGTGTATACAATGTTTCATGTACATCAAAACCTTCTCGAGCTCATGCTGTACTTGTAGATTGTATTTTAATGTCCTAGAACTAATAAATTTAAACATGGGGAAAGTGAAAAACCTTGGATTAATGAAACGTTTGTCTATAAATTTATTTTTTTTTTCTCTATTATTTTTTACTATATTCTCTATTATTCTTCTAACGCTCACACAGCCTGTGGAAATAAAAAAAGAGTACATGGTTTTACATACTTCAGAAAAGACCAAAACCATTTACTAAATGTTTAAGTAAACCTTGAGAAAGAGTTCTACTGAGTCATGTGGTTTATTTGCACCAGAATGATATTGTTTGTGACAAACCCTTGACCCTGCAGCCAAAATACTGTGGTCACAATATGCAAGAGCTCTAAAACGCAGTCTGTGGCATTATACTACATCCAGGATTGAATTAAACATCTCTACCCCAGTACCCCCCGACACAAAAGCCTGGAATTCACCACAACGACAAACCATCATTATGGACTTTCTGCTGATCCTTGTTTCCTGCATCTCAGGAAACACGGCGGAAATCTTTCTGCAAAACAGTCCGACTGACAGACACACACACACACACACACACACACACACACAAGTGGGTAATTCGGTTGCCAGGGTGCGCATCAGGCTCTGATCTTGCATGGCTTCCAGCACATTATTATTTTAGGTTAACCTATAAATATTATAGCACCATATGTGTCCGTGTTTAAGGGAATGCCGCACATAAAATTTTTTTATTACTATTATTATAATACTCTCGATGCTCAGTGCTGAAGGATTCCATCACGAACGCTTTCCAGTCTCCTCAGCGCAACGTGCAACGTGTCCAGTACATTTTGGCTGCGGACGAGGCGCTCGTGTTACGGCTGCCAGGTTCCATCCCAGCTCCGGCGAAGGCTGGAATCGCTAAAAGTATTTCAAGTGGTCTTTACTGACATTCAGCTTGTTCCACAGACACCAGCTTACTAACATGCATGAAACGCTGCATATTTAGTTGTTGTTTTTGTTTAGTTTTTTTTATCAGAAATGCCTGATGGTTCTCAAAGGCTGCTCTTGTGCTCTGAAAAAAAGGCGGTCTGTTATGTGAGTATGGATGTAAAAATACTTGAGATGCCTGTCCTTTTTCGTGCAATGCTGAAAGGGACCTTTTTGTTTTTTTAGAGAGTGAAATTGAATTGAATTGCAATACATTCTCAAGTGTGGTAATGCACGGTGGTACTTGGGGACACCCAGTGAGAGAGGGAAATGGGGTGAGGGGCAAATTGCCTAGCTGCTGTGGGTGATGGGCCTCCACAGATGACCTCCACAAAGCCTCCAGTTTCTGCCGTTGTCTCTGTCCTCCTCTGTTTTTGATTATTTTTGGCAACACCGCTGACCTTGACACAGACAGTCCTTTGCTGCTTCCTCCCTTTATGCACATCCATGCAGTGGGTTGTCATAGCTTTTGTTGTTGGTGTTCAGCCAAACTTGTCCAGTAGTCTTATGTTTTGACCTTCTTGCATATCAAACTTTTCACAATTTTCTGTTTTGTGTTGTAGGGGGCAGTTTGATTGAATAATGCTGCTGGAACTGGGGATTGGAAACATTAATGTGTGTTATTACAAAGCAGTCACAAGAGTGAACCCTCTTAATCTGTCCTGAGGGTGGAAGCGTTCGTCCTGAATCGATTCACCGTTCTGCTCAGTACTCTATCCTGTCCAACAATGGCAGACACATGTATGGCCTTCCTGCCGTGATGTCCGTGCAGTAAGGACTGGCTTGCTCTGTGGCCTGCTCGCCATGCTGGCCCTGGGAGTAGACTATGGCAAACCAGGAGGAAGAGGAGCTGGAGGAAGAGCGGCAACTGCATGCCACTTGCCTGTTTCGGGGAGAGCATTGGCACTGGAGCCTGGCATCAACATCAAGCAAAAGATCTCGCAGTGGGAGGGACTCAGCCAGCCGGAGGACGCTCAGGGAGGGAAACCCAAGGTCCAGGGTGCCCTTGTTCCAGGCACCCGTTCTGGGGACGAGAGGAACGGCATTCTTTTGGACAGTAAAACTGATGGTTTGCATGGAAATGCTAACCTGTCTAAAGCCAAAAGTCTGGGTTTGGATTTCAGGGAAAAGCAATCCAATCACGGAGAGTTAACCGCGGGACGGAGATCCGACCCTGAACACAGCAAACTACTTGTAAGCGAAGGTGTGGTCTCAACAGCCTGGACTAAGTCTTCACCAGGCCTGACTCGAGCGCAGAATCCTATAAGCAAAAGAGAGGCTTTAAAGCAGAAAAGTGATAAGGACGCCATTGACCACGTGATGGAAGATGAAATCGCATCCACGCCTGGGGGTGATGAAGATCTCGATGACTCGTTGCCCCCTGGGAACTTCTACACCTCTCGGGGATTTTGGAGGAGACTGGAGGGCGAGGATTGTCCCTGGAAAAAGGAGGCTGTGTCTAAGCATCTCACCTCAGGGGGCACTGAACCGAGCCAGAAAACTGCCATCACGCCGCCACCTAAACCGCAACGCACTTTCCAGTATCAAGGAGCCAACAAACCACCTTCATGTTCAGCCCAATGGGAGAAGACAAATTCTCCCGTGTGCCAATCAGAACACTTCAGAAATCGGGATGTCAAATGCCTGCCCAGTGTCCCGCCTCCACCTTGTCCTGTCACCACCAGCAACGGCCTTTCCCGAAACAGAAAGAACAGGTGAGTGAATAAGGACAACTTGTGTTTTTTTTTTTTTTTTTTGTTTTGTTTTGTTTTTTTTATGTGTCCTTTGGTGACTCTGTTGCTATTGTGTTTTTTTTTTTTTTCTTTTTTTTTTTGGTGAGGTTTATACAGGGTAGGTTGCCAGGTCTTCCCCAATACCTCAACATTTAACCAGGTGTAAGATCGGTATGTACTTGCATGGCCACAGTTGCATGGCTGGGCACATTTACACTCCCATTCACACCTGGGGCGAATTGGAATTAGCCAATTAGCCTAACGTGCATATCTTTGGACTGTGGGAGGAAACAGGTATAATCACATGCAAATTTCATACAGAAATACTCAGACCCAGGACCAGCTTGCTGTGAGCCGAAAGTAGTGACCACTTTGCCACCGTGTCCCCAGTTACCATTAGGAATAAAACAAGAGTGTTGTAAACCTCCCTGGGGTTGATTATTTTCCAATAACTTTATAATTATTGGTCTTTCAGGCTGAATTTGGCTGTGAAATAAAAAAAAAAAACAGTATTTTTATCTCTGTTAATCTCTGTTCAATCAATGAAGCCTCTAGTCTTCTCCACGTTTCTATCCTGAAACATGTTTTGTGCCTTTATTTGTTTGGCGTCTCCAGCCAGGGGTTTTGTGTGTTTCTGTTCAGTATCTAATACAACAAATTATATTTGCCCTTTATTATTATGTATTTAATGACAGCATGATGTTTTATGACTCCAACCAAAGCCTGCTAACATGCTAGTGTCTTGTTTTTGGTTTAGCAAAAAACAGATGTCGGATAATGAAATATCTTTGCAAAAGACTTCAGCAATGTGGTTGCAAAATAAAAAATTCCAATTTTCTGTGTGCGTGAAGAGTTTGGGTATATCACAGGCTTACTCTCAAGCATGCTTGTTGGTTCAGGGAAACAGCCTGCATGTCGTTATTATTTCTGAAAATTTTCCCATCAGTTTAAATTTTTTTTAAATCTCAGTTCAAGTCATCATGTATTAACATGAAATGTCAAACTAAGATGGGAAGAGACCGAAACCTGGGCTGTGCGTGTTCTGACATCCTCTCTGTCAGTTTCACTTCTTCACGTGTCGAAGCTTCGGAGCTGCAAAAGGGAGAGGGTGAGAACGTCGCTGTCTTGGCTCCGTTCCAGCTGTGATGTCAGGTTTTCTCCATTAGAATCTGAGCCTTTTGTCTCCACTTGGCCCACTTCTGTCTCAGACAACAGAACAGAGGTCACATGGGGCCTTTTTTCTTCTTTACATTTTCACACGCTGTTGTGTTTTAGAAATCTTTTTTTTTGGTCAGTACAAGTGTTTATACATTTTTTGTTTGTGACTGGATATGTGGTTTAGGATTCCGGCTGTACTGTAACACATTCCCATTGAGGACTGTAATGGGACGTGGAGCCAGGATGTCACCTGCCTCAATTATAACACATCCTCTGAGCTCCGTGACCTTATTATAAAGTGTTTGATAATGTGTTGGCTTGCACACACAAAGTGAACTTTGTTCTGTTGACTCAGATTCCACTTTCAGCATACATGTACTGTTACAAACAGTTGCACAACAGGATGATTTCACACACCATCTACTGTGTCCCTCAACAGGAAGTCATTCGAATTTGAGGATGCGGTGCGTTGGACGGCTCAGCAGGGGTCCAGAGAGATGGAGTCACGCCGCTCAGGGCTGTACCACACCCGGTCTCAAGACAGCATCTACGAAGACATCATCTGTGAGTCTTGACACAAACCCACGGACTTGGAATAAGTGGCGGCCAAAATGTATGCGTAACCAAAAAGCTATGATGATGAAACACAGAGCGTGAAATGACAGGTTTTTGGACACGAATGGGACTGAACAGCTGCAGCTAAGCAAATGTTAAGCACACAGTTTTCAGGCATGCTGGGAAATCTGGAATATGAGAGCCCAGTGGCTGCTTCATGGAATGTGGAATAGGCAACGAAATAATGAAATGTCATCAGATTTGACAGATTGTTTAATCACAACATGTGTTTAACAGATGGTTTAATTCACATTAATATAAGGATTGTTTGATTTTGCCAGTGACAGGATTACTCAAGTGGTTCAATCAGTACTACTGCACACTACAGTGTCTGTGTCTTGAAAGCTGATATCATTCCTAACAAGGATTTTATTTTATACTAATAATTGTATTTGTGCATTAAATTTAAAGAGTACCCGTATTGGTCATCCTTACAGCATAATTTGTGTTTATTGTAATACGTTTAAGCGATACAGAGGTAATTTTAACCTTAATGACCATAAATAGCTCGTTACTGGGCAATTTTAACCAGTGGATTGCTAGCAGGCGCAGAACCAATACGGAGCATGCGGTTTGGGTTTTTTTGGTTTTTTTCCCCCAGAGGTGATGTGAACTCGTTGGACCTGGTTGTCCAGCACAAGTAAATCAAAAGCTCTTACCTTTTAATGGTTTTGGGGAGGCGCTGCTCCCATCTGTTGTTATCCTTTAACTTTTTATAAAGGAACCCCATAGGAACGGCGTCCGGTTTCAGACGTCAAAGCTTGGGGTTTGTACAAAGTAATTCTGCCTGGAGGTCATGCCGATAGCAAGTCGGCTTGAAGTGGTCTTCACAGAGTACCGAAATGTGTCCAAAAGGAAACGTTTTCAGGGTACGGCCCGTGCTGATATCATCATATGTTTTCCGCAATTTCTACACTTGTTGTTTGTGCAGTCGTGTGCTGGCATTTTTCTGGCGACACAGCCAATGATGTGACCAGTTCATTGCGTCTCAGCCAATAGGACTAAACAACAAGTTTGCGTCACTACCAGGTGCAGAACAGCCAATGAAGAAGGCAACCTGTCCCTGCGCATGCCGAGAAGTAATAGTAATAGTGGTGGTAGAAGTGTGGCAGCATTCGTGTACCTGATAGTAGGCAAGGACTGATGTTGTCATGCGTGATCGTTCTATAGAGCTAGTCACACAAATTCACCAGAGATAGTACCCCTTAAGCTGGACATGTTCACAACCAAACAGGTGAATTCTTTTCCTAAAAAGTGCATTAAAGTGTGTAATTAGCAGCCCTAAGGACGTCCAAATACATATTTAGCCTAGAGGAGACCTCACCCAAGTGAACTTACTGGCAAGCAAGTACCCTGGAATTGAAAGTGCATAATGGATTACAGTAAGGAAGTGTTGAAACTGTATCCATAACAACAATGTGCTGTACAAGTCCCTGCATACATTGTTATTAACAGTAAAATAATTGAATAGCATTAATACAAACCAGAGATTTACTTTTATAGAAATTGAATATATACCAAACAGAATCGAGAATTCATCATCGCCTCATTAGTGGAAATGTACTGTAATGTGAAACCATTGGTTTTGAGTAATCAGATTACTATCCGTTTATTATTTTGGAATATTATGGTACGTGTTAACACTAAGAGCTAAACTGTAAGGTTCTACATTTAGGTTTTGTGATGAAAGCTTTACTCTACATTAAGCACAGGATGATGCAAGTGTGCCTCATGATAGAAGAACTTAAATTCTGTGTGCTTTAACTCTTCATGTGTAGCGGATGGTTTAAGGGAAAACCCATACGAAGACATCAAACTGTCCCCGATGTGTCTTCCCATCGCACGGTCTCGAAACTGGACCATTACACAGAGACGGTCGCCGTGCACCCCAAAGGTGATTCTTAGCAATTAATTCAGTTGTGATGCCTAATATTAAATGATTTAATTAGATGTCCCATCTTATTCCATCGTTATATAACCTCAAGCTGTGGTTTATTTCAGTGTTATTTCTGATTTTTTTTTTCCTGTGCTAATTTGAATTATTTTTATTATTGACTTTTCTATACAGTTTCCCCTTTTTGGACTTTCGTTCTGTTTTCTCCACACTGTAGCTTCCTCCGAAACCCCTCACGCTCCGCGCCAATGCTGACAAGCCGCATGAGGTCTACAAACATACCATGACGTCGCAGTATCAAACCACTAACCCTGGCACACCTAAACAATCAGCAACAAAGCGGGCTGCCGCCTACAGAACCCAGCGCCAGCCTCAGGTAATCCCACATGCAGGAACCTGATTCACCAACTGTTGTATAACATTCATGCTTGAATAGGTCAGAGCAATGTGCTGCTCGTGTTCAAATGTACATGAAAGGAAAACCCAAACCAAAACACCAGGGAGTGTCATGGGAAGTGGTGAGGACATGCATGGAGCTTGCAGGAAATGCCCTTTATGACGCGCTTTGAAGACATAAGACATTATCATCCATTACATGTGTATCTTAATGCCAAACATTGACTAACTAGTTAGAAAAAGACATATGTTGCTGAAGGATAGAGTCAGTCTTGAACAGCTGGTGACGGCAGATTGAATTTAAGAGTGATTCATGTTCTAATAGTTTAAAGTGATGGACTCAGGGCAGTTTAAACACACAAACGTGTGAGGCTAATGGAGGGAAGCTGCTTTCCTGACACTAGAGAGAAGAGTGTAGAGGTAAGAGTTGCATTTTGTTCACATGCTAATGCTGAGGCTAATCCCCTAAATACAAACAAAATAAATAGAGATCAGCTGTTTATGTCTCCCTAATGTTAATTTATGATCTAAAGGTTAATTCATTAATTTAAATAAATGCATTTTTTCCTGTACAGAACCCTAGCATTTTTGCAAATTCCACAAAATAGTACCAGATCTGAGGGTTTTCTTTATTATACATAACAATAATTTGCATAGAATTATTGTTATACATGGTAACATAAGAAAAGCAGACTAAAATAAATTTTTAAGGTTTATTTTTACGTTTTAGACTCCATTACAGTAGGTTTTAAAACTCCAAGTTTGAAAAAAGGGCTTTTTAATCTTGAAAAAACATAAAGGTGAAATTGCATAGCTTTCTTCTTTTTTGGGACATTTTGTTGAATTTTTTTTTTTTTTTTTTAATTTTTTCCCAGAATTCAGCTTTTAGAATCAGTGACCATCGCCAATTGTCCACCAGCTGGATTCGGGCATTATCCATAGTTTGGGAGGTGGATAATAAAGAATTATTCACCCAAGGTTAGGTGGATATCCATTAAGTCTGTGCTTGGCCTGGACCTTGCTCAGTAACTGTGTGTTTTTATACTCATTAAAAGTTTTAGTATATACTACATGGAAAAACAAACAACATTTTTTGGTTTATTTACCATTTTGAAGCATGATTATGATGACACTGCTTGCTGCAAGTGACTGACAAACTGCCAGTGTTCATCATTTTGATTCAAGCATTATCCACCCAGAATAATGCTCTTAATCCCGAGCTAGTGAACCAATCAGTTCTTTGGGTTCCAGTGTAGTGTATATACTAACACCTTTTATAACACTGATCACCAACTCCTCATGCATATACATTAGAGGTTTACATTCCGTTAACATCAAATAGCAGTTGCCTGAACTGTGTACGTAGTATACTATCTCACCCATGACCTCATGGTTGCTATTTATTTATTTATTTACATCACCTTCTGTCAAACTGCTTGTCTTAGATGTATCGTCTTCAATGCTACAGAAGAATGTCTTCTTTGCTAATCTGAATAATAACTTGGCTTGTGACTAATTCGCTGAAAATATCTTAATGAAGTTTGCCAAGAAGGGTGAGAGAAGGACATGTAAGAGTGACGACGGTGTGTGCAATGCTATGGAGACAAAGGCACTTTCCATGTTTACTTTGAGTTACGTTGACTATGCTGCTAAAGCGTAACTAGTATATATAGTAGTCTCATCTCTGAAAGGATGAAATGATGAAGAATTTGGGCTTTAGTTAATCAACCGACCGAAGAAATATTGCCAGTGATTACCTCAGGAACTTAACTTAGACTTCTATCATGAGTGATTTTGGAGTAAACAAGTTTTCAGTGACTTTCTTAGCTCAAGGAAATATACGATATGAGTGGCACTTGCTTATATTTTTTACGTACCTAGTAAATGGAGAAAAGCTGGAGTTTTCCATTAACAGCTGATTTATCCCACTTAAGTGGTTAGATTGTTAATTACTATTTAATGGATTAAATTGTGTCCTAGAGCAGCTTATGGTTATACACCACTGCTTTAAAGTATGAAGTCTACACTTGCACTAAATATGGATTGTGTCTTATCAGAGGAAGCGCAGAAGACGTCAAAACCCCCCAAACCCACGCCCCCTTTCTTCCTACTCAGCTGTCATACTGTCTGTAATGTAAGATTGGTTGGGCGGCATGTTACCCCAGCTATAAAAACCTTGACCAACTTGTTTCCTCTCTGTCAAGAAACTGAAAGAAAAGAAATTCTATGACTCATGATGAAAAATACCGTTAATCACACAGTACAGTTCACATTCAAAAAATAAAACAAATAAGGGAATCAGCACGGGTTAAGCCGTAGCTAAATGCAAATCCTGGGGATAAACTGACCCATATTCCTTTTGTGCAGTATGTGAGCAGGATTGAAGAGATCTTCCAGGCCAAGAGAGGGAAAAAAAGAGTGAAAAACCAGACGAGTACCAGCAGAGGTATGGACATGAGCTTGGAAATGATGGACAGTAATAAGATTGTGATTACAGTGTATTTAGGATATAGTTTAATAAATATATTCTACCTATTGATGTTTTCATGTCTGTCTGTCTTGGTGTACAGAGGAATTGAGTGGAACAGAGAGTGACCCAGAAGAGCGCACTGAAAAAGGTTTGTTATTTCATCCAACTTTGTAGGCTGTACCTGGTTTAAAATGCTTTTTTAAACTCTAAAATACATCAGTTTAAATCCAGTTCGGTTCAGCTGTAGCATAGAGAAGGTGCATAGAGACTCTGAAGGGTTTTTGGGCTCAAGTCCAGGAACTTATGGGCACATTTCAACAGAAGAAAGAGCGCATTTCACTTTACAGTTCGCTGCAGTCGACCTTGGCATAGCAAAGGTCAGATCCAAGCTTTTAAAGAATAACCTGCCGTTAAAATAAATAAATAAAACGTACCAGCTGTTTACCCTCAGTCTGTGCGGTGTTTGTTACCAAGATTACCCAAAAAGTTATGTGTAGGTTTTTATAAAATTTCTACCAATAATGCGAATCATTTTGAGTGAGGACAAATTCTGACATTTTGGTTCATATGGAGGATTGCAGGGCTTGGTGGAGGTTTGTGCTCTCTGAATACTTGTTCTTGTTTTCTCTGAGATTTAACTGCATTAATGCTAATGTAATATATGTGCAAATAAACCAAAACAATACAGATCAGCACAGTTTCTAATGCTTATATACTATGAGATGTGACATATAAAGAAATCAAAAGGCCTGCACATTGTTAACTAGTTAGAAAATTATCTATAGGCACCTCACATTGTCTTTTTCATATTCATTGTATACTTTTGTGAACAAATATGTGCACATGAGTGTCTCCAAATTAAACTCTGTGTGGGCACACACTGTTAATGTTGCATGGTCAGTTTGCAACAGGCCCAAATGGTCGTAGTCTGGATCCCTCCTCCTGTTATTTTTCATCATCATGACAGTCTCTTCATTGTGGTAAAAATGCAAGACCCAGAACCCCTTCTGTAGATCTGAGTGGTTCTGGTTTATTGTTATGGAATTTTCACATGTAAACATATCACCGCATACTGGGAGTAATTGTTATAATTATAATCAGTGTCCTGATGACAGCTTCACTAAACTCTCCTCGTCCTGTGTTTATTTTTACACTCCGTTGGGTTCAGGTGGCTCCCAGCGCTTGGTGTATGTGCAGTCGACATTGAAGAGGAGACCGGACTATCGGACCCTGGAGAGAGATCTAATCCAGCTGCAGCAGCAACAACTCTTCCAGCTGTTCGTTGTGGTGTCACTTAAAAAACGGTCCCCTGGAAATGCATACTACCCGGAGATCACGCAGCAGTTCCCTACAAAGGTAGAGAACCAATGAGGAACACTGATGAGCGCGTACTCTTGTAGTCTTAACACTGGACCTGAGGTACGGCGCTGACTGAAATGTGTTCTGTTTGATTTTGGCCCGCAGTTTGAGAAGACTTCTCGGATGTCCCGTGAGACCGAGGATCGCTTGAAAGCCATTCCCAATTTCTGTTTCCCGGATGCTCAGGACTGGAAACCATCTGCAGATATCAACAGGTCAGATGACAAACCACATTTCCAACTCGCGACAAATCACATTTGTGACTCAGGTTCTTGTGTTTCGCTGAGTCACACTTAAAAACAAGCTTGTAACTCTGTGTTTTTAATGACTAGAAGAACACAACCGTTTGTTCCTCACATGAATCACGGTTTTTATAGTGCTCTAAAAGTATACTGTAGAATTCTGAGCTTCTGAGCAGCGCTAAGATGTTTTTAAACCGCTTTTGTTTTTCATCCACAGTGAAACCTTTTCATTTGTCCTGACTGGAGAAGACGGGTCCCGATGGTTTGGTTATTGTCGGAAAATCTTGGTGAGTTAGAAGCATGACACATGAAGTCAGCAGGAACATAATGAATATGTCCGATAGAATATTAATAGGTTGTGCTGGAGTTCGCTGCCATACTGCTGAATCATTGCCACTTTGATGTGTGTGTGTGCGCGTGAATGCGCGCGTGTGTGTGTGTTTGCCGCTGTGTTCTACAGCCTTGCGGAAAGGGGAAGAGGCTGCCCGAGGTTCACTGCATCATCAGCAGGCTTGGTTGCTTCAATTTGTTTGCAAAGGTCGGGGGAATTTCCACTTTTTCTCTCGACAGAATTTCTGCCTATACACTTTATTTCAAAACATTTTGATATACATTCAAGTTGGTTTATATATATA
>JAOUQZ010000030.1:12044319-12072889 GCA_028564935.1 Neosilurus hyrtlii
TATATCTGTGTGTAGATACTAGAAGAGGTAGAGAGGAGGAGAGAGATCTCTACTGCACTCGTCCACCCTTTCATGCGCAGCGTCATGGAGGCTCCGTTTCCTGCTCCAGGACGCACCATCACTGTGAAGATCTTTCTGCCCGGCTCTGGCAACGAGGTGCAGTTATGCTCTGTGAATGTGGATTTTTCCAGCTATGGCCAAATTATCATTTTAATATAATCTCACTGTAGCTGTGTAGGTATATGGTGGGCATATTAAAAATAAAAATTTCTAATTTTTTTTAATTAATAACAACTCTCATAATTATCTTTAGATGTCAAATTTAAGTTAGTGGAGTTTTTATTAAGTTTTAGATACTTCAACTAATAATAAAATAAATTGATGCCAAAGAGCAAGTTTTAGCAAAAGCAGTTAAGAGGTTTTACCTGGTGTCACAAAACCAGTCTGGTAGCATGTAATGTGTGGCAAAAGAAAACTGATGTCATCATAAAACCTGCTCTTTGTTTTTATAGTCTTTGTCACATCGATTTAAAAGAGATATATTTGAGAAATTCACATTCGCTTTAGGAAACATGTTGAAACTGGCATAACTATGGTACAACCTTTTATTTTTCTCTTCGACTGTTTTAAAAAGGGGGTGAGATTATTCACCACTGTGGCCTCGTTTGCGTCACACGCAGATCAGAAGGAATAAACCAGTTTTTACAGCATAAGCCAGTTTTCCCACAGTGTCATGATCTTAAGTGCAGGAGGTAGGAGTTTTGCAACAACTGGTTTCGTGGCAATTCGTCCGCCAGCTTTGAACTGAATTCTAATGTTTTAATGGCGGGCACATTTGCACCAGTCTGGAAATAATGCATATAGAAAACTAGAACATGTTTCTGATGTCAAAAGATCTTATATATATTACATAACCCTTTTTAGCACAGTAGTGTGCAGTGAATATTATACACCAAAACTTTTGTCTAACAGGTCTCCTAATAAAAAAATCTTTTAAAATAAAAAAACTTGCTGATGTAGGCAATGAGAACCAAAAAAAAAAAAACATTCACACAAGTACGTGGAGGTAAAATTATGGCTAATAAACAAAAACACTAAAAATATACATTTTTCAGAAAAATTTCAATGTGTCGCAATTTTTTTTGGACTTTTGTATAGCATGAATGAACTTCAGACCATATTAAATGGTTTAGCAAGTGAAGAAATTAAAAAATATCTGAACGCTATGCCCGAAAGGTTAAATGCTGTAATCAAAGTAGGTTGGCCACAATAAATATTGACTTTTTTTTATCAAAAAAGAGAATGTTATTTTTTTATTACTATATATTGTTGTTTGTCTCCTTATTCTCATCAATATGATCCAACATTACATGAAATAAATACTTGAATAGTACTTGGTTTCTGATTTATACATTTTGTTGAGTGTCTAATCATCACTGCATAACTGTATTGAAAACATTTTTCTAATATAGTTCTAATATAACCTTGTTTGTGTGTATGTGTAGGAGCTGACTCTGTGTCGGCCGGTGGACTCGCGCCTGGAGCACGTCGATTTCGAGAGTCTGCTGCAGTGTCTGAGTGTGAACAGGCTGCTGCAGGTTTTCGCCTCTCTGTTGCTGGAGAGGAGAGTCATCTTCATCGCGGACAAACTCGGGTACACCTATACCTATCCTACATCTTTTTATTTAGGAAGATTATTACGTATAGTTTTTTTCATCGTATCAACAGTCACAGTGAGATTGTGTGTGACTTTTTTTTTTTTTGCTCTTTCTCTTCCAACCCAGGACGTTGTCTCGGTGTGCACACTCAGCTCTTGCTCTGCTCTACCCTTTCACATGGCAGCACACCTTCGTACCCGTGTTGCCTGCCAACATGCTGGACATTAGCTGCTCTCCAACTCCCTTCGTCATGGGAGCGCTGTCTCCGTCCCTAGACCAGCTGTTGGATTTGCCCATTGAGGAGGTCAGTCACTTGATACCCTCTTGGCCCATAGGTACAGTCGCTGGGTGGGACCTGTACTGAACTTTGTTTCAATCCAACTTTCATGGAACTGTTGCAGAGCAGTGTGCGTATGATTTGATTAACCGCTCATATTGAGGGTTTAGATAATTGTTGGGGAATTTATGTTGGGTGGTGATCTGGAATGCTTTGAATTCTTCTTTGTTTTTAACGGAATGATTGTGATAACGCATCACATGTCCCAGTTATTTTTTACTGTCTTGAACTCAATGCGTCTCACTTTTACTCACTTTTTATACATTTTACAAGTGAAGTGAGAATGTTTTAGACGCGAGCTCAAGCATGTGGACAGCTGGAATCTGATTACAAACTGAATTTATTTTATGTCTGTTTCCATTCAGCGTCCAGTGGATCAACCTGATCAAAGCATGACACTCGCTGTGTGAGAAAGTGGCACTTAGTTCAGTTACAAGGCTTTAGACAGCTTTATCTCTGTGGCACCCTATACAGTATTTTAAAATGACCACCACACATACTGATTACAAACCATTCATTCATTTACCCAACTGCTTAATCCTACCAGGCTCACGGCAAGGCTGGGTCCTGTCTCAGCTGACTGTGGATAAAGGCAGTCCCACACTGAACAGCTTGTCCACAGTCCATTGCAGAGCAACACACATACACACACAACCATACACACACACAAAACCATACACATTCACCCTCACACCAAGGGGCAATTTGGAATGGCCAGTTAGTCTAATGTGCATGTCTACTCTGAGGAAACCTACACAAGCATTGGGAGAATATGCAAACTCCACACAGAAACACCTTCACTAAGCCCAGGACTCAAACCCAGGACCTAACCACTACACCACCACACCGTCCTAATTACAAACCAATTATAAATTATTACACAGTGATCTCCCAAATGGCACAGTGAGGAGGGGTGTCACTTACCTCACTAAGTAAGAGTTCACTATGAGCTGTGACATCTTTGACCAGGAGCCCATGAGAGCTAATTGGCAGTGATATCAGCGATGGAGGGAGGGAAAGACATATGCTTGCTTCCCTGTCACTTAAAGGAATTACTAGCTAGCCAGTTATGTATTTCTGTAAACTCATGCATACAAGGGGGGTAGATAGCACTTTCCTCCGAGTGTGTTATGTGGCTCCTAATTAATGGAAGAAATGGTGAGGGGGGGGAAATGCCTTGGAGGAAGCATTTGCTTTGTCCTCCCTGGTGGGTGGTGTAATGTGACGGGGAAGAAATGCTGAACGTATGAGAATTGGCAACTAGGAAAATTGGTTAGGGCTGCACGGTGCCGTAGGTGTTAGCATATACGCCGTAATGTAATCAGTGATCATATTTATGTAATATCCCTATGAAAAATCTCTACTGAGTATATATATTACTATAATACTATGTTATATTACATTTCAGGTGCTTATTGTGGACCTGTGTGCAGACAAGTTTGTTGTGCAGGTAAGTGTCCTTGTGTGCTTTCATCGACGAAGGTGTGTGTGTGTGTGTGTGTTTAGGGATATGGCTGTAAAACAGGTGTGGAGCTTTTGTGTCAGAGTGGTGTGATTTGTGGTTCAAGTCCAGGCCTGTATAATTAATTGCATTCAACCGAATGACATTCCTGGATTTAGGTGTTCTCAGTCCTAATTAGCTGAATGGAATAGGTAAGGAATAATAAAAAAACACAACAGGGCGTGCTGTTGAGGGAAAATTACAAATAAAGGTGCGGTGTAATACGGCACAACGTGGAGTGGATTTATTCTCCTCACCACAGAGTTTATGTCTTGAAGTGTTTTTTATATTAAACCACAGCTATTTACAGATTATAATATTCCAAATAATATATTGTTATCATACATTGATATATTTATTCCGTAGCTACATTTACTGTTATGGAATGTCTAAGTACGTACCGTACTTAAGAGCCAATGCCTTCTCCTTTCATGGCTTTGTTTATTTATTTATTTTTATTATCTTATTTTAACTAAAACAACATCCAAATGACAAAAAAAAAACATTATTCCATACTATATACTGGATGGATATGTAGATATTTTCTTATCTAAAGAGTTCTCTCTCAGGAGTTCTGATTTTCTAAAATCTGTATTACACCTTCTGACCAATCAGAAAGAAGACGTCCATATGACTATGTGATAATCGCCTAATGAAGTCGCAGTTACACTGCTGTACTCTTGGGTCAGGTTATGCACATTTTTTTGTTCGTACAGTATTAGTGTATGAATGTAATACAGATGCATTCAGCTGGTTATATGGTTTAAATCTGCTTCTCTTCCTCTAATTATTTTTATCTTTTGCATCTGACCCATGTACATTCCTTCATGTCTGCCAGATGGGAGATGAGGACTGCATCCTCCCCAGTAAGCTCCAGGCAGCCCTGCAGGAAGTCCTGGAGAGTCGAGAGGAGATGCTGGAGCACAGCAAAGAGTACAGGAAGGGAGGTCGGTACATACTTTTTATCATTGTGTTTAAACAGATGAACTTAAAAAGGCCCCACCTTTAAAATGAGCTTAGCGTGTAAAAGGTGTGGCCAGGACTCGAGCTGTGTCGAATGAGTCATACTTTAATAAATTATTAAATAAATAAATAGGCCCGCAGAGGCTTTTGACTCATCGAGCGCTAAATCTCAGACTGCTGATTGATGATTTTTAGAAAACTAGACACAGCCTGACTAAGACACAGCAGCTGCTGTCAATTCTTAATTCCTGAAAGGGGGTTTAAGTGCCTGTCATCGTATACAAAAATGGTTTATCTGCCAATAACGGCACCATAAAACCACTGATGGAAAGCTGATGATGCTGTTAGATTACTCTAACAGTCAAGTTTATGATAATAAAATTTTGCTTATAGCCAGTGATAGGCTACTATGAGGGCATTATAAATATCAATTCAATTCAGGTTTTATTTGTGTAGCACTCTTGGCAATAGATATTGTGGCAAAGAAGCTTTACAGAAATCTGTGAATCCTTATGGAAGAATGTAGACATGATAGTGATGAAGGGGAAGAGCTCCTCGAGGTGACATGAGAAAGAAAACTCAGGAAGAAGCAGAGTGAGAAAAGATATAAGGATGTCAGAATCAGGCTCTCTGAGAGAGCGAGAGAGAGAGAGCGAGAGAGAGAGTGTGTGTTAGCTTTGTAAGGTCAATCTTCTTGTAGACATGTCCCAGAATTTTATTTGTCACCTGATTAATGACATGTGAATGTGACCGGCTCCAAGATTGTACAAGGAAACAGTAGTCGTAGTAGAAATAAGATTGAAAAACCACCGTAGCCATTGGAGGGAGGGAGAGAGAGAGACACTTGTTTATCTAGTAATTCTGCTTGTTATCTATAAATTAGCTCTTGTTTGACTTCTCCTTCCTCCTGTACAGAGGAGTGCAACCTGAGCACGCTGGTGTCCGAGGCGTTTGTGAGATTCTTTGTGGAGCTGGTGGGCCACTACCCGCTGCACATCAATGAGACGGGATACAACGGCGTCCGCGAGCTCAACAGAGAAACCTTCAGGAAGTCCCATCCATCCCGTGGTGTGCGTCAGTTCCTCCAGCTGTTCATGGACACACAGATGTTTGCTGGTTTTATCCAGGACCGAGAGCTCCGCAAGGGAGGGGTCAAGGGTGCGGAAGATGTCTCTCTCTCTCTCTCTCTCTCTCTCACTCACACACATACACAATGATCTCTCTGCCACAAAACTGTGGTACTGGAATTAATAAAAAGCGAAGCTAACAACCTGAATGAGTTTATACTTCCTCACAATTAAAGATGATGTAACGCTAATTATTTTTGTGACTTTTGTTGACAAAAACGCCAAATTTCGCAGATTTTCAGAAAATTGCGGTGAATGTTGGAATGTTTTTAGGTAATTGAATTCCTGGAACTTGCAAAAAAAAAAAATAGTTGTCCGTGTCTTGATGTCTTCAAAAGCATAAACAAAGGAGTGACGTATGGTGATGTACAGTGAAGTATGGCTCAGTGTTTGCATGGGAAACAGTTATACTGTGATTGGCCAAATTGATGATGATGATGATGATGCTCTGGTATCTGCAAACATGTACTGCCATATAGTGCAGTGTTAGAAATAGGAACGGAGACCTGGTAGTACATTGGCCACCTTTGTGACAGTAAATCGATTGTCCTCACTTTAAATTAGTTGTCTGTTATTTATTTTTCTGAACCACTTAATTCTAATTAGGGTCGCAGGGAGGCTGGCACCCATCTCGGCCAACTCTAGGCGAGGGAAGAGTACACCCTGGACAGCTCGCTAGGCCATCGCAGGGCAGAAACACGCTGACGGCAATGTCATAGCTTACTCTTTATGAAAGTCAGCAGTGGTTCTTTTACATGCCTCTCACCACAGACAGTGTGAGACATGGCTGGCCTTTGATAACCCAGTTAGCTGCACTAAGGGGGACAGCAGTGACAACCAGGGGATAGTGGGCCTTGAATTAGTTAGATCAGTAAGCCAGCATCCTACCACCGGGTCACCACCGCCCTTGGCTGTAATTTATATACATATATAAATATATATTATTTACTGTCTATAAAACCAAAAATAATGTTAATTCTCCAAACTGTTAACCAGAGATTTACAAAGCTGCCAACTTTTAAAACTTCAATAATAAAATACGTCAGGTGCATGAACACGGGGCGGCACAGGGAGTACTGGTTAGCAGCAAATAGGTCCTGTGTTTGATTCCCAGGCTCAGGTGTTTCTGTGTAGAGTTTGCATGTTCTCCCCATGCTTTCATGGGTTTCTCCGGGTACTCTGGTTTCCCTGTGTGTGTGTTGGTCCTGCAATGGTCTGACAAGCTGTTCAGGGTCTACCCAGTCTTCACCTAGTGTCAACTGAGATAGGCACCAGCCTCCCCAACCTTAGTTGGATTAAACGGTTAGGAAAATGAGTGAGTGAAGGATGTGAACACCATCGCTGACTGTCTAGTTTACCTGTTTCAGAGAGAACTGTGATGAGCGTGGGGGGTCATGGGATCAAATCGTGATGATGTTGAGAGTGCTTGGTAGAATCGTGATGATCTTGACATGTCTGACGATTATTATGCTGTATTACGATTTGACACTGTTCATGATAGAATGAGGGAGCCATAGTAGAGCACAGTAGAGCTTAATAAACCGCCTGAACCCACGACCTTTCGATCATGAGCCCAGCATCCTGACCTCTACACCACCGGCCCCACAATCGTGCTCCAAGCGTGCTCATAAATGATGGAACATCACGCTTTTTTGAATCGTGGACATCGTGGACATCTTGGCCCCAGTGTAAACCCAGGTTGAGATATTGGGTGTGTTGTGTAAATGTGTGCAATATTCAGTACATTTTTCATTAGGTTCAAGTTTGCATTCAATTTAAGTGACCAGTTAAACCGGCTACAAATTTAATAATAACTAGAAAAGGTTCACAGTAACGATTTTAACAAATCACCTTGCTGTGAGTGCTCATTTCCCTACATTGTACCAGATTATTTACAAAAAGTAGACAGGTCAAAAAAGGGAACCATTGAATGTGTGTCTCATTTATCTTTCTTTCCAGGCCTGTTTGAAGTGCGAGCAGCAGAATATCTCACCTCCTGTCCTGAGCCTGAACCCAGCGGAGTCAACAAATTTCTCAAGGGACTCGGTAAGCCGCTTACTTCTCCTCGACCAAATAAGGGAATCATTTGTATTATCTTTTTCCTCACCGTGACAGTATGTTATGATTCCAGGGAACAAAATGAAGTTCTTACAGAAAAAGTGACGGATTGCCTAAGCAGAAGGGGGGGTGAGGGAGGGACCAAGTGTGGCGTGCCAATCGAGATGGAGCGCTGAGAGAAGAGAGCTGTGAGTCACGACATTGATTGCTTGCCTCAGAGAAAACTGGACCGGCTGGGTGGAGACGACGTCAAGGCCGGACTGGGCTTGTTTGGCCCAGATGGGAGCGTCTGTGCAATGTTTTATGAATAAAAAGTGGAAATTGAGTATTATTATTATTATTAATATAGAAAAGAGACTGAGTTTAAACTGGGAGAAAAGTGTCGTGGTTAATGTTTCCTTCTTAATTACAGGAAGACGCAGGATAAAGAAGTTGTGCTTTTTACACTAATCCTGATCTTTTTCGTCTCTTCTGTAACTGTTGGAAAATAAAACTCTTCATTTTATAGTAAATGACAAGTCAGGAAAGTGTTTTCTTTTTACGTTTAAATACTTTCCGTGCTGGATAGTATTAATTCTGTAAAAAATACAGTTAAAATGAAGAGGTGCTTTTCATCTTTGATGTATTTATATATGTAATAATAATAATAATACCTCTGAGGTACACTGATCATGCTTCTTTTTAAAAGTCCATCATTTTACTTTATCTTTTTCTACTTTTTTTCTTTTTGTATTTGTAAATAAAGTGTACAAAACGTTTTTAGGTGCTTTTCCACTATACATTTTTACATAATTTCCACAAAGTGTTTTGCCGCATATTCGAATAAAATGCATTCACAGAAAAACTGAATATTGTATTTCATTTCATTTCATTTCATTACACGGATTAGTTGCTCCGTCCTCCAGTGCACTGGGTGGCGGTCGTTAACACTTAATACAAGAACAATTGCAATTTCTTACCTGTATTCCGCCAAGCCACGCCTCCAGTGTATGATTGGGGAGTCTTGCGGATCGTCCCAATAAGAAGCCATATGATTGGTTAGTTTTTTTGCCTGCATGATTTTTGAGCCAATGACATTGTGAGGTGTCGGAATATGGATGGGAAAGAAAAGTCGGTGTGATACCATGTTGTAACGCTGTTGCAATATGGCTGGAGCTTCGTCGGTAGCCGGTGAAGTGTTTGTTGACGCTTTGCCGTATTTTGATCAGGGCTACGATGCTCCCGGTGTTAGAGAAGCAGTAAGTACATCAGATACTATCGCTAGTGTTTTAACAGGGAGAGAAAATACAAGCTAGAGTTGCTATAGCGACGTAGAAAGCTAAAGTGCTAGCAAGCTAATGTTGGCTAATTGGATTGTATTGACCCTGATTGTGTTACACGACTTTCATTGAACTGGGTTAGAAAGTGTGTGTATGTGTGTGTGTATATATATATATATATGTATGTATATATGTATGTATATGTGTGTGTGTAAAACAGATGGATTGGAGTGAGTGTTTTTGGTTTTTTTTAGGAATTGAGCTTGTATGAAGTGTAATATTTGTTCATCTCAAAGAGAAAAATGTACATTTGTGACATCAGTTTACAGCCTAATGAAATGAATCCTTCTTTAATATAAAACATGATATGAAGCCATCAGTCTGTTATATTTGTTTTTGCTTATCGTGTAACACCAAAACATTAAAAACAAACCTGTAAGCTTTTAAAGTAAACTGATTCCAGTGAGCTCACTTCTTATGGGTTCACTTTATGTACATTGTTTGAATTGCTGAAATACTTTCTTGGAGCTGTAGCTCTTTCTCTCTCAGACCTTTTCTCTGATGGAACACAGGTCAGAGTTGATTGTTTGTTGGACTCCTAAATACAGCATAATATCTCAGTATATGCTACAAGGCAACGATACGATCTGATTGGTTCATTATCTTTAGATGATTATGCCCTGATGGTGAGGGGGATGTCGCAGAATACTCCGCGAGACGCGACGTTGAGAGTAATATTCATTCCTCTGATGTCACATGAGCATGGGGTGTATAATTGTATTCGTATACAGCCTTTTTTTTTTTTTTTTTGGTACCAAATATGAGATGGTAATGTTTCTGTATTATGCCAGATGTTTGAGTTACAGGTACAAGGGTATGATACTGGGGGTCAACAAGATCAAAACATGTGCAAACTTCAACAACTGTAAGGCAGAGCAAAACAGAATAATGGCACAGCGAATGTTGAAATATCTACTTCATCTTCGCTAAATAATTCTTCTTGAGTAAATGTGTTGGGACCACTGCTGTTAGTACAGCAACCACGGAATCCATGGGACGTGCTTCCCCAGACCCTGTTTTGAGAAGAGATTTATACACTCCCTGCTCACTTATCACGTCTGTAAGAAGTTCTGAACCACGCTGTGTTTTTTTTTTTTTTTTTTTTTTTTTTTTTTTTTTTTTTTTTTTCAGGCCGCTGCTTTGGTGGAGGAGGAAACCCGGAGATACAGACCTACAAAAAATTACCTGAGTTACCTCCTGACACCAGATTTCTCTGCTTTCGAGGTAAGTTGTGTCAATGTGGACTTATCTCTCAGATTGTATGCTGGATGAATCGAGAGCTAATTTTTTTTTTTTCCCCTCACACAGACTGAGATCATGAAGAACGAGTTTGAGAGACTTGCTGCGCGCCAGCCCATCGAGCTTCTTAGCATGAAGAGGTAAATCATGCAGGGCTGCAACACCTGAGAACACACGCCGCAGATTGGATGCTGTCGGATCTGTCAACTAAACCCAGTGTTGTGATAAATTGTCCTACCAAGAGCTTCTGTGGTTCCACACTTCACTGTTGAATATATGCAAATTATCCTATTTCTCTCTCTCTCTCTCTCTCTCTCTCTCTCTCTCTCTCTCTCTCTCTCTACCTATCTATCTCGTTTTCTCTGTCTTTTTCTGTCTTCCTCTCGCTGCTCTCTCTGTCTGTCTCTCTTGCTTTAACTCTATTTTCTTTGTCTTTCTCTTTTTCTTTCTTTCTGTCTCTTCTTTTTCTCTTTCTCTCTCTCTCTCTCTCTCCTCCTTTCTCTCTCTTTCTCATTAACCGTTAAGAGGTGAACCTGCACAAAACCTTTAGAGACATGACCATACCTTTTTAGGTTTTTACTGTATATTTACAATTTTTTTTTTGTATACACAATATGGCTGCCGTACATATCCCAGGTTTACTTCCAGTACTGATCATCTACCTCCAAAAACATGATTGCGGTGTGTGAGTGTGGTGCAGCACAACGGTAAACGACAGAGATGCTCTGTGAGAAATAGCCTGATACGATGACAAAATTGCTCTGGTGTTTATCTATTTATTTTACAAAATAGCAACTAATATCGTTGACTTCTGCCGTCACGCTTTAGTTGATTTCAACTAGATTTCAGCTCTGGTCTGCCCCCTGGTGGACAGTGTGTTCCATAAAGATGAGTAAATGAAGTGCGTTGCTTTTGTAGCTTGTATTTATTCATAGGTACTTGGACATAAATCTGCTGTTTAGCCTTTAAGTTTGTCTTAAAATCTAATACACACAGAATTCTTGTGTTCTTCTTCGTGACTGTTTCGTCATTTGTCACTGCTTCTCTGAAATGATTCCTCCAAAGCACCACTATTTAAAATATAACCTCGAGTGTGTCTTGTTCTTCTATAATGTATCAAACGTGTGCGTGATTTCAGATACGAGTTGCCTGCCCCATCATCAGGCCAAAAGAACGACATGACGGCGTGGCAGGATTGTGTCAATAACTCGATGGCCCAGCTGGAGCACCAGGCAGTTCGCATAGAGAACCTGGAACTCATGGCACAGTACGGCACCAACGCCTGGAAGGTGTCCAATGAGTGCGTGTCTGAATTAATGTTTTCTGAAAGGCTCGCTGTGCTTCTTAATTCCTGTTTCTCCTTCTGAATTGGTTTGTTTGTGTGTAATAGTAACTTGGCGTTCATGATTGAAAATGCACAGAAAGAGCTGCAGAAGGTTCGGTGAGTACATTTTAATGTGTGTTTAATTACGTGGGGAGCTTGTGATAAAACTAAAAACGTTAGCGATTAGTAAAGGTTTGATTCAGAATTATAGTTTAGCTGTTCAATTTTTTCAAAGGGGAAAAAAAAAGAATAGCCACCTTTTGACTCCAGTGAATGGGAAAGGGTGTTTGTCTGTGTTCAGGGTGACCCAAAAAACCTCCCTGATTTCAAAAGCATATAAAAAAAGAAAAAAGTTAAAGATGATCAAATTATCTGCACGCATGAAATTTCATTCAGTACAGTTTTTATTCATCACTATTTGCACACGTCATGCAGGAGAGGCGGTGCTAAGATCTGTTGGTAGCCCAACCCCAACTTAAACATCTTAAGCTTAAAGAAGTCAATGTGTGGTTTCTGCAAGCCGGAGCTACGGCGAAGCGGATGTTTCCAGATCAAGTGATGTTGGTTTTCTACCTTCAATCATCAGTATGTACTCACTGACCCCAAACTCTTTAAGCCCTTAAGGTGGCTTTTCAGGAGGAGATATCCACTGTTCCACCCGACGTGACCCGTCAAGCAATGGTAGCCTTCAGAAAACATCCTCATGTATGTACTTGGTATCTCCAATAACAACCTCCATTTGGAGATGAAGTTTCACGTGTGAAAATAAGCAATTATCTTTCCAAATTTTTTATTCTTTTTAATCAACTTTTGAAATGTGGGAGGGTTTATTTTGTCACCCTGTGTGTGTGTGTATGTGTGTATATCATGCCATCATTTCAACAAACATAAGCATCATAACATTTATTTCCATCCAGTGTCGGGTTCATTTCTCACCGACATCTTGAATTGATGAGGGGAAATCTGAACCACTCTATAGAGTCTTCTCCAGCACATCCCGAAAACGTTCAGTGGGGTTCAGGTCAGAACTCTGGGGTGCTTAGATCGAATATTTGAGTTTGAAGTCAGTATTGACAAAAAGATGACATGGAAGCACT
Organism: Neosilurus hyrtlii; assembly: GCA_028564935.1. Lineage (NCBI taxonomy): Eukaryota > Metazoa > Chordata > Actinopteri > Siluriformes > Plotosidae > Neosilurus > Neosilurus hyrtlii. The sequence goes on from JAOUQZ010000030.1 coordinate 12,056,943, forward strand.
TAAGCTCTATTTCCGAATTTTCTTCAGTATTCCGGATATGCACATAATCAATAATTCAAAACTTTTGTTTTTTTGTTTTTTTTTCTTCTCAGAAATGAAAAAGCACCTGTAGAGGGCCCTAGTAAGCTTGTGAGAGAAACTAAACAAAACAAAAAAAATCGATTCGTCACCATGGGTCTATTTATTTAAAGGGGGGGGGGGGGTAAATACCTTATTTCCATGTGAAGAGTTCTGATGCAACACCCAGTTATCCCCTGGAAAAGGTTTATTTTGAACAATCTGATGCCCCTTAACCATTCCATACCAAAAAAGAAATAACTACGATTTATGCTTACGGCCAGGTAAATTTTACTGTTTTTATACAAAAGCGGTCAAGTGGACTTACTGGGTTTTGTATCTGAACTCTTGAGTAAAGCTAATTCCTATAACTGTCCACATTTTTGGTAGGAAATGATTCATAACATTAAAAAAGTGCAACAAAACATGAACTGTTATTTAATTATTTTAAAATCCAAGAAGAATCAAGTAAGGCCCTAAACAAAGTGAGACTGAACATGAGGTTGTTTTCCTGAAACTGGTGATGATGCTGATGAAGTGATTATACAGCGCAGACACATAGTTTTCAGACCCTTTATACGTTAGTGATGATTCAGACTCCTCTTGAAGTGGAGATGTGTATATACACACGCACACGGTACTCCACAATGACAGTTAAAATCAGGCTTATGGAGGGTTTGGATAATTTGTTAAAAACTAAAACATCCAATTTATATTTATTCATCCAGTTTAATTTATGTAGCTTGATTTCGGTTCAACGCGAACATGACTCACTGGATGGCACCAGGCAGTCTGCATGCTTCACTTCCTGAGTGACTCAGAGTGAATCAGTTTGCATGCTTGACTCCCTTAGTGACTCAGTCTGAATGTTTGACTCCCTGAGTGACTCAGTGTGAATCAGTTTGTCGTGACTCGTTAAGCAGCGAAGCAGTTTTCCTCTGTGTATTTCGAAAATCATTAGTCATTTATGACGTGTGTACAGTCCCATGATCCTGTATGGGACTGTTGTGTTGAGTAGTGCAGTCATGTTTTTCAGTTGATCCGTTTAAGATGTGTACAGCCCTGTGAACCTCAAGTGCGGGTTTCAGACCAATGGGCTTTCAAGTTTTCACGCTTTCGGTTTTAGCTCCACATTTTTTAAACCAAGAAAGAACACCACAGTTTTTAAATGTATTTTTGTGAGCTTTGGTAATTAAAAAAAAGTTTCCCCTGCCTATAAAACAAATAATGGAGGAAACCACAATCAAATAACCATCAAACTATCCATTATGTATTCTGCTTATCTGTCAGGGTGAGAGGCGGGATGCACCCTGGGAGGCTCGCCAATCCATCATTGTGCTGACGCAGCCATGAACAGTCATTCAGATTCACGTTTAGAGTAGCCAAGTGGCCTAATGTGCATGTCTTTTAAACTGTGGGGGGAGGAAACCAGAGTACTCAGAGGAAACCTTCTCAAGCACATGGAGAACATTAAAAAAAATAAACACACTTTGTTGTTGTTTTTACAGGAAGCACATTCAAGACTTAAATTGGCAGCGAAAGAACGATCAGCTCACCGGAGGGGCCAAACTGCGAGAGCTGGAGTCGAAGTTTGTGTTTTGAATATAAAAGTTTTCTACTGTTTATCTTTTTTTTTTTTTCTTTTTTTTTTTTTAAGCTCCATTTACTTTGTAGACTGACGATCTTCCCCCGCACCCCTCTTAATTCGACAGCTGGGTGTCCCTCGTGAGTAAGAATTACGAGATCGAGCGAGCCATCGTGCATCTGGAGAATGACATCAGCCAGCTGAGGCAGCAGCAGGGAGAAGAGAACAAGGAGAACATCCGACAGGACTTCTAGTAAGTGATGTGCCTGTCCACTACAATCTGGAACAACAGATGGACACACCATCATAAGAACGGACGTCTGCAGGAAAGACATTTCTGAGAAGAGTGTGGAGATTTGTTTCCCTGCGGTGAAGTGAGCAGAGGAAATGCTATTGATGCCCCAGTATCTGACATGTAAAGGCTACAGTACAGAGAAACGGCTACAGTGCAGTTTTTTTGGTTTGTTTTAGTTGTTTGAATGTCTTTTGAACTCTGTATTTTTATAGAATGCAATCAATAAATGTTTTAAATGTAAAAAAAAATTGTCGATTATGGGGAAAAAAAAGAAGTATTATATATTTTTTTTAATTTAGTGTTGCTTACAATAAGGGCAAACATGATCCCTGATGGTTGTCTTGCAGCTGGTGGTGAGGAGGGTAAGCACTGGGCTAGCATTCTAGTGAAGAACATGCACTGTAGTGTAAATGTATCATTGCACTTTGTGTGAGGAAGCATCCTGAGATGCCCTAATGGGCACCTTTTTTCCTATTTCATTCTTTTTTTTGTTATTTTTCCTGTTTCCTCATGTAATGTTTACTTGCAGTTGAGCACCTACAAACCTTCACAGCTGTGATGTGTTAAATTTAATGGTGCACAGTGCATCTTGGGGTAGGTTGGGATGCAACGCCTTCGATCTTTTGTGGCTTGGGGGGGAAAAAGCCTGCATTTCTTGGCTGCGTTTGAAGGAGCCTGCGAAATGGAATGACCTAGTCATGCCACTGTGACCCAACCCTTGAAAGACGTTTGCCCATGAATTAAGACACACTTTGTCATGGTTAGACTTGATTTCACAACCTTCTTCTGATCAGTAGCTCAAATCTGAGCCTCCATAAAATGCTTGATAAGTAAGGATTTCAAGTGGCTTCTTAACTGGAATAAACTTGTGTAGGACTGTTTTTTTTTTTGGTTGGTTTTTTTGTTTGTTTTTTTTGTTTTTTTTTTTCTCCCTCCCATGCGTGTAAACCAGAAAACCCACCTAAAAACTATCAAGTATAGCTTTGGGTATGAGGGATGGTAGCCACTATATGTGGAGTATTTTTTTAAGTTTTATTATTATCATTTTTTTTTATATATAAATATAAAAATAAAATTTGCAAAACTGGAAGGGCACCCAGAGATATCTTATATTAAAGAATCTTTAAAAAAATTCCCGGATACAGAATTTGATCCAGATCACCACCAAAAGCTAAGTGTTACTTGAGCCATACTCCATCTCTTCAGAAAAGAATCATCAAACTCCATTTATAACCTTTTGTGATAAATAGTTAACAAGCAAATAGACTAGCAAGCCAATGCTGACAAAAACATAACCTCTTTGATTGGGGGTATTTGGAGTGCCCTGGTTCTGGGTTCACACTTCTGGTTGTGTCTGGAATCTTTCTGTGTGAAGGTTGCATGTTTTCCCCTTATATGCATGGGTTTGCTCTGGGTTTTCAGGTTTCCTTCCACAGTCCAAAGGTATGCACATTAGGTCAGCTGGCTACATTAAATAGCCTGTGAATGTGAGTGAGTGGTTGGGTGTATCTGTGTTAGTCTTGTTGGACTGGTGAGCCTTCAGGGATACACAGTATAGATTGATATTGGATGGAAGGATTGCAAATTTATTTTAGGTTAAGTAATTGTTTTAAGCAAAATGCACTAGCTAGCTTTATTTTGTTTGCCTGGAAGTTTCCCTTCAAGTTTCCTATCAGAAGGACAATTTTCACAGCTTTTAATAGAGAAACTTGGCAGATCACTGCCTGTTGTATTTCATTGACACAGGAAATTGTGGTTCAAGCTTTTGGTTCCTATTTTTAAACGGTAATCTGTATCAGACGCTGAGACTTGAGGTTCTTTTACAGGTTTACATAAATTTGTTTGTTGCTTTAAAATCTCTTCTTCAAAGAACTATTGGCAGGAAAATTGCTCTGAAGGATTTTTGTTCACAGTGTTTAAAACCATCAACAAGATTCTGTGCCTTGTATTTTTTTTTTTGTTTGTTTGTTTTGGGGTTTTTTTTGAGAGGGGGGTGTTTCCACCCTGGTTTTATGAAGGTTATGGTTTAGAGTAAGCTCTAGAATTGTTAGCATCTTTTATTTTAATAAGCAAAAAACTATTACCATGTGTTTTAAGTTTAGTATAAAGGGATGTCAAATAGTGCACCATCCACAATTTTAAACCCCTGATGAGAATTTAGAAATTAAAGGGGCATTTTGTATGGAAGGTGAAATTACAGTTTTTAATTAATTTATTTTTTACTAGGGAAGCACGGTTGCATATTGGTTAGCATGTCCACCTCCGGGGTTCGAGTCGCATGCTTGGTGTAGAAGTTCCTGTGTGGCGTTTGTATGTTCTGTTGCTTATGTGGGTTTTCCTCCAGGCACTCCACACTCCCACAGTTCTAAGACATGCACATTAAGCTAGTTGACTGCTCCAAATTGCCCCTAGGTGTGAGTGTGAATGGTTTGCATGTGTGTTGGTGTGGCGAGCTGTTCAGGATGTACCCCGCCTTCGCCCAGAATCGACTGAAATAGGCTGCACCCTATCCACGACTTTAATAAGATTAAGCAGTTCAGTAAATTTATTTAATATTTTTAGCTGAAAATCTGACTTTCTAGAGATGATATCTACACCCACTCTAATCATGCTTCTTTGTTTACTTAGCTGATATGCACATTATATCAGTTTAGTGAACATGATATGTAGATATACGCGGGATTATGGGATGTTTGCTCAGACAATAAAATGCTGATTATGATTTGCTGTGAATGTAAAAGTCGTGAAGGATTCAGAATGCTTTTGCTGTATGTGCACAGAAAAGACAACAGCCAGTGCTAAAAGAGGGGTAGGACAGTTTACTGATAGGTCCTTTCGACTGTCTGATAGAAAATATAAAATTAAAAAAATATTAAAATGTATTATCAGTAAATACATTATGAAATTGCTCCACTAGTCCAAACTCAGTGGGTGGGGGGTTATTATTTTATTAAGATACGTAAACGTAAGTATGGAGACTAGTGCTAATCCAAGTCCCTCTGAAAAAAGGTAGGTTTTCAGTCATCATTTAAAGATACCCACTGACTCAGCTATCTGCATATCTAGGGTAGTTCATTCCACCTCGGTACCATAACAGAGAAGAGTTAAGATGGATGTTGTCCTGGTCCCTTAATAGAGGGAGTGAGCAGTCTAACTGTACTGGAGGATTGGGAGTGTGGTGCAGTGCGAGGTGTGATAATTGCTTTGAAGTAGGAGGGTGCAGGCCCACTTTGGGTTTTATAGGCAAGCATTGGTGTTTTGAATCTGATGTGAGCAGCTACAGGAAGACAGTGAAAGAGGCATAGCAGTTGAGTGGTGTTGGGGAACTTAGGAAGGTTGAAAACCAGCCATGCAGCTGCATTCTGTGTGAGTTGAGGAGGTCGGATTGTGCTCAGAGGCAGACCTGCCAGGAGCGAGTTGCAGTAGTCTAGCCTTCAGATGACAAGAGACTGAACAAGTGTCTGAGTGGCCTTAATGGAAGAAAGAAATGGATAAATCTTTCTGATGTTAAAGAGGGAAAATTTACATGATCAGAGAAATATTGGTAATATGGTAGGAGAAGAGAGACGGTTGTCCATGGTTACCCCAAGATAAATGTATCTGTGCATGGTGTCCAGCAGTGGGCTGGTGTCTCTTCTGGGTCAAGTTCACCTGGTGTTCCTGGAATAAGTTTCAGTTTCCTTTGTATTACTGAACAGATTCAAGTGATCACTGAAAATAACCAAATAAATAAATTAATAATTGTGCCTCAGACTTTTGCACAATGTATACTGAATATTTGAGGGGGGAGAACTGAGTAACTCTAGTCTATTTCCGGGATAGATATAGAGGCATTAAAAATCGTGGCTCAGGCCATAAAGTTTCCAGAGAAACAGGATCCTTCATCAGCTGTGCAAGCAAAGTGCATGTGATGGTTTAGGAGGTGAAAGCAGTTTATATTACAAATGGTTCGTGATGTAATTTTGTTGCCAAAGCAACTAACATTAATTCCATGTGTTTCCTGAGACTGTGGATGAGTTCTTTTTCCATAACTTTAACAACTAGCAATGCAATCAGAGATGTCAGTAATGTTCGGTCTCATCCGTCGAAAAGAGAAATCATTCATTTATATAAACACAGCTTGAATTAGAGGGTAACTTTTTTTTATATGAAGCATTTTGTTATAGAGGGGAACGTGAAATCATTTTAAGAGCTATTTTACTGCCTAATTCAAAGCAAATAAAAAGGAATTACAAGAGAAAACACTCAATGGAGATGATGATAGAGTAACAGGTTGAGTAAATAAATCCCACCCATGAAGATATCCACACATGAGGTTGGGCTCCGCACCAAAATCACCACCACCAAAAGTTTAACCAGACTGTATTGTGTAATATGCTCATTAAATTGCCCCTAAGTGCAAATGAGTGTGTGAATAAAGGTGTGATCATGGTGCTTTGTGATGAATCCATCACCCTGCAGACCGGAATAATCCACTTACTGAAGATAAATGAGTGAATGGATTTGATGCATCATATAATTCATGTTAGGCAGCATGGTGGCGTAGTGGTTAGCACTCTTGCCCCCTAACAAGAGGGTCATGGGTTTGAGCCCCATTGTTAGCATTTCTGTGTGGAGTTTACATGTTCCTCCCTTGCTTGTAGGGGTTTGCTCTGGGTGCTCCGGCTTCCTCAAACAATCCATAGACGTGCATATTAAGCTTCCCACACAGGGAATGGCCCTTAGTGTGAATGGTTTTGTGTGGGTATGTGTTGGCCCTGCAATCGACTAGCAAGCTGCTTAGGGATTACCCCGCCTTTTGCCCCAAGGGTCAGCTGGGATTCGCTCGAGCTTCCCTGCAACCCTAAAAGAGGAAAATTAAAATTTTTTAATTTTATAAACCTAAAATTATACAATTTAAAGACTTAAACAGTCATTCATGGTGAAAGCTATTTACACCATATGGTATCAGGATTCATTTGCTGAAACGCTTAATCCTACTGTTAGTGTTGTGGGGAGGCCCAAGCCTATCTCAGCCAACACTGGACAAAGGCAGAACGTAGGGGCAATTTGGAATAGCCAATTAGCGTAACGTGCATATCTTTAGACTATGGAAGGAAACCAAAGTGAGAATGAGAAAACCCACGCAAGCATGGGGAGAACAGGCAAACTCCACATAGAAATGCCCTTGCCAAGTTCAGGAATCAAACCCAGCCCCTCTTTGCTTTGAGGTGGTTTTGCTAACCACTACACCACCTTCGTATATTCAGCCACTGACCACATTTGAGACCACTTTTTTAGGGTATCCCCATGAACAATGGCCAGTTAATATCTTCCCATGGTGTGTAGCAACATACAAGCACGAGGTGTACATAGCTAGCAATCCATCCAAATTTACATCCTACAACCCTAACCAGGTCGAAATAGTCGAATACTCGCTATATGCCATATGATATCACCTGGGTGAAATGGAGGTGGGGTGGGGATGGGATTTGAAAGGGAAATTAATCAAATACAAAACATTACGGGCTGAAAGTGGGCCAGTTGTAAAAATATGATCTCAGGAATCTCATAAAGAAAGATGAGATCCAGACAAGTTTGGTGTATTTATTACTGTCATTCTTTAGCTCTATGATTAGAATACTAACTTTGGCCATTTGCTGTTTCATTTGAGTCTTCCATGAAGTCGTCAGACATTCTGATAAAAAAAAAAAGAAAGAAAGTAACATTTAAAATGGTAATAAATCAATATACTTGAGTGCCAAAGGGTTTTTGTTCACTGGCAAACCACACTGTCTTCCAGAGAACATCCATAACTGTCACATTAGAAATGGCGGCGTTAACAATGTAAGCATTTTATTATTGCACAAGTCATCTCGTTTCGAAACCATATTTCAAGATCTGTCTTATTTTGTAGATCATAATTTTAATTACGTAAAAAAAACCCTTCAAATTCTCATCATGGGATTCAGATTGTAAATAGTCAAACAGTAATGCAAATGATACAAAGTATTTAGGCAAATAAACGGGGGTGGTATGAGAAGGTGGTGGTGAGCAGGCGGTGGTGACTGTCACCTCACGGCAAGAAGATTCTGGGTTCACATCTTGTGGTTGACTGGGGCCTTAAGGTATGGAGTTTGCATGTTCTTCTCATACTTGTGTGTGTTTTACTCCAGGTTCTCTGGTTTCCTCCTACAGTCCAGTCACAAGCACATTAGATCAACTGGCTACTCTAAAATACCCATAGGCGTAAATGTGAGAATGAACGTCTGTGTAGCTTTTCAGTCATCAAAGTCATGGAGAATTTGAGTGCTTGAGTTGGATGCAGCCGTGGCCTAATGTTAGAGAAGTGGGTTTGGGACCTAAAGGTCGCTGGTTTGATTCCCTAACCAGCAGGAAAAATGTGTAGCTGCACTTTCCCTTCCGCCACCTTCATAGCTGAAGTGCCCTTGAGCAAGGCACCCAACCCCCAACTGCTCTCCGGGTGCCCCAATGTGTGGCAGCCCACTGCTCCAAGTGTGTATGTGCTCAGTGTTTGTGTGTGCTCACTTTGGATGGGTTAAATGCAGAGGCAATAATTTCCCTTGCAAGATTAATACAGTATATCAAAAAAAAAAGGCAACCGGACTAAACAGTGTAGTAGCATAACATAAAACCAGCACCACTGCCTAACAGTAAGCTCTGAGACCAGAGGTCAATGCTATGCAAGTTATCATTCATTCATTTGCTGAAGCGCTTTATCTAACTAGGGTCGTGGGGAGGCTGGAGCTTATCTCAACCAAATCTGTGTGAAAGTGGGCTATACCCTTTACTTCCCAGTCCACCATAGGATAGCACATACAATTTGTAACACATGCAATTCGGAACAGCCAATTAGCCTAATGTGCCTGTCTTTGAACTGTAAGAGGAAACTGGAGTACCTGGAGGAAACCCACCAAGGCATGTGGAGAAGATGCAAACTCCAAACAGAAACACCCTTGCCAATCCCAGGACTTCAGCCCAGGACCTTCTTGCTATGAGAGGGACAGGCGAACCACTATGCCAGTGTGCCACCCATGCAAATTATTATGACCATTAATCACTACGGTCATGTGTACTAGTCACTGAGAATTAGAAAATGGCTACAATTATAACATTGTTAGATGGTGAAAGCTGCACTCTTAAGCCCTTTTCTCAATTTAGAAATGGTGCACATAAATGGCCTCCTTGACTCACCATTGAAACCACTGTTCCTCCTTATCCACTACTTGTAGGTACATATATGTAGACTGCACAGTCCTGGCCTGACGAGGTAGCTCTTCTGTGCTGTGCCGTGCCATTTGCTTTGCTAATGGCTAATTGGTTTTCCCAATGTATAATTTATGACATTACTCTTAGCACTTAACAGCATACACTATATTAGTTTGTTTTTGCTGGGGGACCCTTTCTTTTGGGTGCAACAATTTCTGGCATAGGTTGTTTTGGAGGTTTAAAAGCCACCGGGATACCGTGCTGTTCCAACACTACTTCTCCATATGGAATCACCACTTATTTACGCTTAGACAGCAGTTGTCCTTCTTCTCTCTTGGATCGACTGGAGCACTCTTTGGGCATTTTTGATGAATACCCAATTAGGATGAACACATTAATGTAGAACCTGTTTAATTCAGTGTTTCTCTACTTTCCTGGCCACTGTGTCTGTGGGTCCATGTCTATAGTTTGTGCTCCAGTGGGTAATAAGAATCAAACCGTAAATAGTGATTCATATGTGCTTGTTTACAGTATACAACAACTTTTAACTTTCCAAGCTTCTGGGATTTCCCTTCCTAGATTACTGAGCATGCATCAAGAACTTTGGACTTTGCCAAAATGTGAATTGTAAGGATCACATAACTCACAAGGTGGCAGGGTGAGGCAACGACTTGCAAAGGATTCACATCTTGGTTCACGTGATTCTTACAACTTACATGTTCGTGTGACTCTCAGGTCCGCCTTCAAGGTTTCAACCCCACAAGAGGTTAAATACCCGAGACTTCCCATCAACCCTGGGAACAGAAGATGGAGATACAGCACACACAACTCAAAGATCATTGAAAGTTCTGATGGAATGTTTGTGAATCAGGTGGTCATGTTGCGTGGCGACCGCTTGTGATTTTTTTTTTCTGTGGCACGACATTGGTTGTGGATTCTTATCGACCCCAAACTCTTGAAGCCCTTGAGGTTGTAATTCAGCAGCAGATAGCCGCTATTCCACCTGACCATGTCCCGTCGAGCCATGGCAGTCTTCATCAATGATGGTCTACAATGTGTATCAACAATGATGGCCACCATTTGGAGGATGTCATCTTTAAAACATGATGAATAAAAACTATACTGAATGAAGTTCCATGTATGAAAATAATAATTTGATTTTCTAAAGATTTTTTTTTCTTTTGAAATGTGGGAGGTTTTATTGGGTCACCCTTATTAATCCTGCAATTGACCCCGTTGTGTTGATTTTACCCCACCGCTCACCCAAAGTCAGCTGGGATTGGTTCCATCTTCTCCCATTACCCTGAAAGAAAAATGAGATAGATATATAATGGATGAATTAACACCTAAATCTAATTTAACACAACTTCTTAATGATAACTTCTAAGACACACACTTACTGACGATGGTTTAATATGTACTGATTGCTTTATGTACTGATTTCTACTGAAATCTACCAAAGCTACCCTGTGCAAAAATCACATGCACCATCCTTTGGGAACATCTGCTTTTCATGTGTTATGAGAAATGAGCACTTGTCATCATGTGATAATATATGAAATGTCACGTGATTATTCGTAAGTGGAGTATGTGTAAGGGTATTTAATTCACATGTAAATAATAAATTATTCTTATATTAATCCATGCATAATTCTAATAGCAAATGTATCACTTTTATTACTTTATAAAGTGTATTTATAGGTTGTGATTTTTATAAAGCGGGAAAGTTCAAGAATGACAGAAAAAGACATCACTCCTAAATGACGCTTAATGCTAAAGATCACTATAGAAGCATTTTATTAAATATATTTGTCTGAATTACTAGAAGGCTGAAGTTCAGGGAATTAATATGATAATTGATGTACAAGCCCATCAAATTTGAGATTTTTAATAGTGGGTCTCTCCACTGATTAGAAAAAAGCATCAAACCATCAAGTTGCTTTTGGAACATCAAGAAAAACCTATAGCATCCATCTGTCCCTCTGGCGTATGTGTACACGTGGGTACCCTGGGTTATTCTTTGAAAATTTTATATCTTGAAAAAAGAAAAACTTAAGAATTTTTTTTCTGGGATAGTGTAATATAGAGAACTAGTGATGTCATCTTTAATGATATGAAATAAATAAACAACTATTGATGTTGTGTTATTGAAACGTTCTCTAAAGCTACTGTTTCTAAATGCTGTTCTTTACATATCGAGATTAAGATTGTGTGTTTGGTCCATTCATTCATTCATTTTCTGAAGTGCTTAATCCTAATTAGGGTTGTGGGGATGCTGGCACCCATCTCAGCCGACTCTGGGCGAGGGCAGAGTACACCCTGGACAGCTCACCAGGCCCTATAAACAAGTTTAAAATGAATTAATCTTGATATACATAGGATATGTGGATGGGGTTTGAGAGTTCCCAGCACCCAGTAATTAGTGGTATTCCTTATATTTTAACACACTGAGACAAAAAAAATTAAATATTGCGAGAAATAAAATTTCTACTCTAAAAAATAGAATTACTCTTCAAGCACTAGGATGGTATTGTTATTACAATTATAAAGTGCAAGGTAGCTCTCCTACACAGGCCCTGTATAGGTACTGGGTTTAATTACCCATGTACTCATCATGCATGTTCTATAGTATGTGGATGTGATCTAATTGGCAAGAGAAAAAGAAAGAAAAGCACTTGTTTGAAGAAATTACCCAATGGTTGGTGGTTGACCTTTCCAAGTCATTCAGGGTCAAAGGTTATTGTCTCACCTGAAACTCCGTGTATGGTTTTCTATTAATGTTACAGCATGTCTATAGGAACTAGTTCCAAATTATAAGTGCTCCATCTCCAAAACATTGTGACCTTGCTGACCTCCAAATTTGACCTTGACATCTGAAAAGCAGATATTCTCTGGGAATCAGGCTCGGTAGTGTTCCCACCAAGTTTGGTGAAAATCCTTGCATGGGTGTGGTCAGGACTTTGTTTGCAGGCAAACTGACAAATAAACAAAACAAACAGACTCACAAATGCTGGTGATTGCAATACCTCTGGCAAAACTCTATTTTGTGTCAGAGATAAAAAGACTTCATGTCATTAATGATTATGTGTAAGTGCCAGATCTACAAGAATTATGATTTATTACACTGGGGCAACTAAATTAGGTCTGATGCAACCAAATGCTGCTCGTAGTAATTACTGCAGTTATTTGGCATCAACCAAACTGAGACTGAAGATGAGTTAATGATATCTGTTGAACTTTTTAGATGAACTACTTTGGATGAAGTGTGTGAATGACTATTCCATTCTCTGTACTGTAAAGATCACATACAAAGTGACTACAGTAAGAGACTTCAGACTTTTCATGTCCATGCTACTGAAATATCACTGCGACGTTTCCACCAAGAAATAAGCACAATCAAGTCTTCCTTTTATAGTTCAGAGAGATTTCAGTTTTCCTCACTTCCCCTCAGCACTTCCACATTTGCAGAGTGTTTGTAAAGTCTTACTTTAATGTGTCCCTTCCAGCGTGTTTGATGAGGAAGAATCGCAGTGTGAATCCGTTACAAAGACTTCCACGTTGTAAAGGTTTATTAACCTGCCGCAGTGGGAAGAACCATCAGAGCTCAAATTTAGCCGGCTGAGCTTTGGATACAGATACACCTCACTAAATCAGAGTTACATCAAATTCAATATTTTTTCATTTCAGGAAATGCTAGTTAGCAAGAATAAAGCATTTTAGGCACTACTGTGTGTGCCAAAGTACAATCTGAATATAAATAATCAATAATTATCATTTAAGTACAGATCAGTTCACTAATAAATACGTGCTATTCGGATATTTTAGCCAGTTGGGCTTTTTTGCATGCTAATGCAAAGTGTATTCTAACGGAGCAGTAATTTTAGTAATGAGCCCTAAAGTTCTCTCACTAACATTTATTTAGTGGGATAAAAGCAGTTGCTTAAAACACTCAGATATTTTTAAAGCATTCTCTGGACAGACAACAGGCAGCACAGTGACGCAGTAGTTAGCATGTCTGCCTCACAGCAGTGTGGCGTAGTGGTTAGCATGTCTGCTTTACTCCACCCATGTGGAATTTGCACGTTCTCCTGGCGCTCGTGTGGGTTTCCTCTGGGTACTCTGGTTTCCTCACACAGTCCAGAAACATGCACGTTAGGCTAACTGGCTGTTCCAAATTGCACCTGGGTGTGTGTTGCCCCAGGATGCTCTGGCGAGCTGTTTAAGGTGTACCCCGCCTTCACTCAGTGTCAGGTGGGATACGCATTAGCTTCCCTGCGACTCTGCCCAGCAAAATGAGTGAATGAGTGCACAGACAACTTTGAATCGTTTCACAAGCTAATCGATAGCAATTTAGGGCAGTGATGGCTTAGTGGTTAAGGCAATGGGTTAATGATCCAAAGGTCAGCGATTCAATCCCCACTATCCCCACTATCACCACTGTTAGGCCCTTGAGCAAGGCCCTTAACCCTCAATTACTCAGTTGTATAAAAATTATGATTTTAAGTCACTCCGGATAAGAGTGTCTGCCAAATGCTGTAAATGTAAATTTATTCTCATATGAACATTCCCATCCACCCGTTATCTATAGCTACTTTTAAACGGACACTTAAGCCAGAATTACTTGCGCCAGGAACATGTTGCTCCATCCAACTGCCCGTGAAAAAAGTATTTGTTCCAGAACAAATTGACACCAATGGGCCTAACTTGCTCCATTTTGTTTTGCTCCAGAACATCTTGTTCCGGGTGCAACTTGCTGTTTTAACACAATCTGTGTCAAGTAGGCAGAGTTATCTGCGCATTGTAGCGGCTCTGTGGGTTATTAGGTAATTTCACTGGCTTCGCTGCAGATAGGCGGTTCTTCCCCAGTGGTTTGTGTTATCACCATCAACACAAGGGAAAATGTGCTTCACTCCCTTCGTTGGTATTCTTGAACCAATGCCATGCATTTACTCTTATACACATGATCCATTATTGCTCCCTTTTCCTCACTAGAGCCTTGTAATCATTGAAAAAATGTGGAAGCACCCCTGATGTCCTCGCCCTACGTATTATTACCGATCACTGATTTGCACGTGCTTGCATGTCATCTCACTAGTTTCTAGCTTACCCCATTTAAGAGTGACCATAAACATGTATGAAAGTGGGAGCATCTTGCCCCAGGCGCAAGTTGTTCTGGGGCAACTTGTTTCCTTTGACCACATAAAAGCAGCTTAAGATGCTTAAAAAATCAGTCAAGGTCACGGGGAAAGCTAGAACCAATCCCAGCTGAGAGGCAGTACACACCCTGAACATGTTTCTAGTCTATAACAGGACTTACCGAGAGAAGCGCTTCACACTTATGGTCAATTCAAAGTACCCAGTTGACCTAACTTGCATGTATATGGAGTGTGAAAACATGGAAACTCTCTACACAGAGCCCCTAGTCAGCTGCAATGCTCAAACCATGACGCATCAGTGCTGCCCATATGTACATATACGTTCAGTGTAAGCCTACCGAGTGAGTTTGGACTGATGGTATTCTTAGCTTGTGTCCTAGTAAACCAGTATCAGAATATATTCACCAATCGTGTCTTCAAAGCACTGATATACATCACTGTGGATAAGGGCTTCTGCCAAATGCAGTAAATGTAAATGAAGGGACTGGCATTTTCCATACACTTGAGAAGAACATGCAGAAGTCCATACTGGACCAAACCAGGCACTCTGGGGCTGAGGCATTGATGTCATTCTTGATTAAAACCCAGTGGCCACCTTTTTTTTATTTTTATTTTTATTACACATTATGAAGAAGATAACAATGCTTTTACAGTGTAATTACAGTTTTTTTTCACTGTTTCAAGTGATGGCTCAGTGGTTAAGGCTCACGGTTACTGATTACATGAGAGTTCAAGCACCAGCACTGCTACTTCTACTCTTAGGCCCTTAAACAAACCCCTGCACTCTATTTGCTCTGTAGGTGCTGTGTCATGGCTGACCCAGTGCTCTGACCTCAACTACCCCCAACATGCTAGGATAAGCAAAGTAATCCAGGGTACTCTCATTGTATATGTGACAAATTAAAGCTTTTTCTTCTTCTTAAAATGGCTAAAGGTGGCCATTCAATAGTGAATATCCTGTGTGTTTTGTCTTCCTTTATCAGTTCATTTTGGTTTAATACAAAGGGTTCCTGGTGAAACCACCCCAACCACAGGCTTAGTATATCTTATTCAGCTGTTTTATATCTAGTTTTTGTTCTGTGTCTGTTTACAATAACAATAACAATAACAATACCACATGACTGAAGGAACGATTTTGCTCATGCGTGATAACTTGGCAGTGCAACACTGATTCGTAGAAAGTGGAAAAGTCTGAGATCAAGTGTTAAGAAACCAAAGAAGATATACAATTTCAAGATAAATAAAAAAGGATGGTGATGTTTACTGATATCATCACACCCGGTGCAGGGGTCACTGACACTTGTGTACAGGAGTAAGTTACAGAAAGACATCATGGCCAATTACATTTTATTAAAAAAAAACCAACAAAACACTGTTTTACATGTTTATTTATTATACATTTTATTAAATGATTTATTAAGATGAAAAGAATACATATTTCCCCACATTATTTAAACACCACATGACTGCCTCTGTAAGTCTACACAATATAAATCAGAAAATTAAAATGGGACCGTCTGGACAGTGTCCACACATGCCTCATCTGTGCATTTTCGCAAAATACAGGCTACTCCGGTTTCCTCCCACAGTCCAAAAACATGCACAGTAGGCTAATTGGCTGTTCCAAATCACACCTAGGTGTGAG
>JAOUQZ010000030.1:12072989-12084317 GCA_028564935.1 Neosilurus hyrtlii
ACACACACACATATGTGTATGTATATATATATATATATACACACATATATATATATATATATATATATATATATGTGTGTGTGTGTGTGTGTGTGTGTGTATATATGTATATATATATATATATATATGTGTGTGTGTGTGTGTATATATGTATGTGTATATATATATATATAAAGAGCCTATTTTTTTGTTTTGGATGAATCACTGACTCGTACGTTGGCGGACTGCAACAGCAGCGTGATGACGTCAGACTCCGCGAATTTTCTCAGCGCGCGGGGCGGGACGTCACGTCAGGCAGTTCAAAGAGGAGCAAAGATGGCGGACAACAAAGGCCAAGGGGATACAGAGAGCCCAGCTAGCATGGAGCTAGAACCTCCGTCGACGCTTAACGGAGACGCCGCTGCCGAACATTCCGACAAGGCGAGCGACACAGAAGCCGTCTCGAAAGACGGAGATGACGGACAGTTAGGAGAAACCACTCCAGAGCCGCCAACACCCAGCGCCGAGAGCAGCGAGCCAGCCGCCGCCGCCGCCGATGGAGGAGGAGGAGGAGGAGCGGGAGGAGAGGAGGCAGAAGGAGGAGGGGAAGCGAGCACCAGCCGCAGTAGCGTCAACGTTAGTCCGGACGCGAACTCGAACACGGAAAGCGCGGAGCCTCCTCTGCCCGCGGTAGACACCACGGCCAGCACCGCTACTCCCGCCACAGTGGCGGGCACTTCTTCACCCGCTCCCGGTACTGAAACGGCCGCCGGTGCTGCTTCGGCTCCGTCCGCGGTGCCACTCAACCTCCTGGATACGTGCGCCGTGTGTAAACAGAGTCTCCAGAACCGCGACTGCGAGCCCAAACTCCTGCCATGTCTCCACTCGTTCTGCTTAAAATGTATCCCACAACCGGAGAGACAGATCAGCGTGGGAGTCGCCGGTCCTCACGGCCAGGACACCCATATCGGTGAGTGGAGGGAGGGGGACACAAGCCGGAGGTTTCCGGCGATCAGTAAACCCAGGCGTAGACTTCACCTCTCTCACCATCCCAGATCACAAGTTTCCTTACAGTACACAGCTCCTAACGTCTTACCGGAACCTACCGGATGAGATATTTGGTGATAAATAGAGTCAGGGAGATCAGTCACGTCTTCCAGAAGGCATGTCAGCTAGCTATCACTATGCTAAGCTAAGTAGCAATCATGGCCTGTAGTCATGATCACACACAGTCTTTCTTTGTCTGCTTTATTAATCCTGTCCGGTATGTTTGGGGGGTCCAGGAGCTCCAAACCGAACCTCATGCTGGTCGTTGGTTATTACACACCATTGCTGTTCTCACACTCGCATCTGATTGGTCAGGAGGTGCGGGATAATTTTCCATAACAACATCTCACGTTCAGGGGCTGTAATCATGCACTTGGTGTCTCATCGTTTCCGTAGTAACAGCTATTTCTCAGGGAGGAACCTTTTTATATATGATATATAATCTGAGACTTATTACTCCTCCGCCGGTTATGGCTGGTGGGGTATTGCGGTTGGTTTGGCGGGTGTGAGGGCGACTTTGTCCGGACCATTGCTCGGCTCATGTGCAGGCCAGCTTTCTGAACTTTTGCGTAGGCATTCCCTGTCATCTAAACCTGTACAGTGGGCAGCTAATTTGCACATGACCTAAGACCTCGGTACAGTGACCTTGAACATAGAGAAGTTGTCCGGGGAACTGCTCAACTCATATGCATGATAGCTTTCTGAAATTTTGCGTAGGCACTCCGTATCACCTAAACCTGTGCACAGGGTAGCTAATTTGCATATGTGACCTTGTCTGGGTCATTGCTCGGCTTATGCACGTGCTAGCTTTCGGAACTTTTGCATAGGCACTCCCCATGACCTAAATCTCTGTGTGGAGTAGCTAATTTGCTTATGTGACCTTTGACCTTGGCACAGTGACCTTGAACATATAAAACCTGTCCAGGCCATTGCTCGGCTCAAATGCACGACAGCTTTCTGAAATTTTGCACAGCCACATGCTGCAACTTTTTCTAGTTATCGCTTACCTTTGGCAAAACTTCCATTTTTGTCCTCGGTGTGCTTCAGGTGTCCCGGCTGAGGGGTTACAACGTTCTATGGAATGGCTGTTTTGGTAGAGATATAGCTGAAATCTAGGGGTTGTGGTTAAAAAATGACATTTGCAAATATCCCAGAACTCTTTGCTACACTAATAGACTGCAGGGGTCCGATGCTCCCGCCACCCAGGATTATGTATTTTAAAATTGATCTATATGTTCCTTAAACACAAATGAGAATTGTTGTGTTAAAAAAAGAAGTCCAACTGGCTCATTAATTATGCACAAATTTTGTTGTGCACCAATCCCAGGCGAGGTACCTGTAAGACAAACCCGCATACCGAATTTCATAAAAATTCGAGCAAGCTTAAGCTTAAGTTATCGTCCGGAAACCTACACAAGTGTAACGGACCGACGGGTGCCACCCATTTCCATGGCTCTCGCTCCACTATGCAGCGGGAGCTAAAAAAAGGTAAAGTCTGTTGGGCTTTGGCTCCCGAGCCTAGTGGCTCATCAGAGCTGGAGCTCATCCCTGGTTTCCGTAGCGTGAAGCCACTTATGCGATGGGCCGCTAGTCCATCACAAGTTACCTTCCCTGTATTTTTTACTGGTGACCATTTATACTGCTGGGTGGACAGAGGCACGCTTGTGGTTGAGATCTCGCCCAGGGGGTTCAGCACAGTGGTGATTTGAGATCCCCACTTGAACCCACGAGATTTTAAACCACGACCTCTTGGTCATGATCACAGCACCCTACCCACTACACCACAAGACCCTATGGGGCAGTGGGAGCTCAGAGGTTAAGGCTCTGGGTTCCCAATCAGAAGGGCAAGGGTTCAAGTCCCAGTAAGGGGTTACAGAAGGGCAAGAGTTCAAGTCCCCAGTAATTGTAAGTCGCTCTGGATAAGGGCGGTGAATGTAAATGAAATATTTAACATTTTAGGTGAAATGAGTGCTGTAAAAGAAACAGAACACTTTGAGATGGGAAAATATTCCTCTCTAAAATGTAGTGGTCACTCTGCTTTTTATTAGGGTGTATAGATCACCTCGTTATGGATCATCTCCCTGTAACTGCAACACCCCACCCCGCGCGCTCAGTTGATTTGTCGTGAACATGTCGTGAGAAAGCTAGCATCTGCTGTTCGGTTTTGTTTTCTTGATAGTGTACACATTAAATTGTTTGATCAGGACAGTGAGGAGTAAGACGGTTGATTAAATATTTGTTTATGTATAAACCTGATGGTGATGTTTTTTTTATCCTGAAATAAGCAGGATGTGTTAAAATGAGGCTTGTTTGGCAGTTGTGAGGATAGTCCTGGTCGTGTCATTTCGTTTTATTCAGACACACACACACACACACCTATCCGTTTTGAGCTGGTTTGTAAATTCCGAGCATCGTATGTTATATTTGTATTCACTGATCTAAGAAGATGAGCATGGTCAGCCGTGAGCTCCAGTGTCCCTTAAGCGGTGATAAACAGCTGTTTCCGCAGTGATTGTAGGGTACTGTCAACACCTCACGGCTCCAGGGTGGTCCCTGTGCTCTTGTGTGCTTTATCTGGGTTCTCCGGCTATCTCCTACTGTCCAGAAACATGCGATGCAGTCAAGTGAGTTATCTCTCCTGAACTCCTCGTGGGTGAAAATCTTTGTATGATTTTTTTTTTTTCCACCTTGAGCCAAGTATTCCTGGGATTGTCTCTCGGCCACTGCGATTGTGATCATGATAAGGGGCAGGGTTGATAGAGATGATGATAGAACGGCGTCTAATAAGTAAATCATACTTGTATTTTCCGGTGCATTGGGATGCGCCTGCCCCTGTTTCCATGAAGGACGGGCTGCTGGGTGCTGATAACCTACCCTGGATGTACCCCGCCTCTCGCCTCGAGTCAGCTGAGCCTGACTGATGAGTGATGTAGATAATGGATGGATAGCCGCTGCTGAGGCAGTGTTAGCACAGACCTGGTTATTAGCTGTCACGTCCTCTCCATGTTTAAACATACTGTTTAAGAGAGTTAATATCATTAAAACAAGGACGTGTGGACAAAATAAGCATTTTCTTTAGTGCTGTTATTAATTTACACCAATATATATTTTTAATCTGTATGGTTATATCCTCCCAATTTTATCTCAACCACCCTATCAGAATATGCACTTATACCAGGTTAGTACTTGTTTAATTTTTCTCTGATATTCATTATTTGAAAATACTACATTAATGGCTACAAAAAGGTTTTTTTAGCTTCCGTCACATAGTGGGGCGGGAGCTATGGGAATAGATGACCTCCGTCCACCCACCCGTCCGTCCGTCTGTCAGTCACACATTGGATTTCCGGACGATAATTTGTGAATGCTTGCTATGATTTTGCTGAAATTTGGTATGCGGGGTTGGTGCACGCCAAAATTCACGCATAATTAATGAGCCAGCAGGACTTTATTTGTTTAACACAACACTTTTAATTTTGGTTTAAGGAAGATAGATCAAGTTTAAAATACACATTCCTGGGTGGTGGGAGCTTTGGACCCCTGCGGTCTATTAATTATTTATTTTTGGTTTTAATGTTTACCTGAATCATCTTGTTTGTTTATTTGTTTATTTTCTGAGCTTGTAGAAAATATGCCCTATCGTGATATGTATCGTTATCGGGTTATGAATTGACTCCCATGTGGATATGAGATTTTCGTTCTATCACACAGCCCTAATAGAGCACTGATGGCAGAATTGTTAACAAGAAGTAAACAAAGAATTTGGATTGAAACACGGATTGGAAAATTCCATTTTGCTGATTGTGAAGTTTGAAATTTAAGATGAGTGGGGGGTCATAATATAGCAGAATGTGAAAAACAACGAGATTTTATGCAGTTTCAGTGGAATTTCTACCCTGCATGTACATTAATAAATGTAAAAAAAAATCAAAAACCAAAAGCAAGAAATGTAATTATTTAAAAGTGAGAGGGTGAGCATTTCGGTCATTTAGGAGGAGCTCCGAGTAGAACCGGTGTTTCGGGCATGTCCAATCGGGAAGAGTCGACCCAGAATAAAGTATGGGAACGCCTTGTTGTCTCCTCGGAGGAGCTGGAGAAAGTGGGAGAGGGACGCTTGGACTGCTTCCCCCATGACCCGACCCGGACTGAGTGGATGAAGATAATTATTTAAAAGTTGTATGATAAATATTTTCATGTTTGTCTGTTATTGATTTAAAAATGTTATTTGTTTGTATATGATAGTTAATACATGCTACATGTTTGTTTAAATCACCCCAAAATTCCAGGTAATTCCCGTATATTCTTGTTAACTCATGGAAATTCCCATTTTCCCAACTTGGAATATTTCCAAAATTCCCCATCTTAAAAAAGTTGTTAGAAATTTACCAGAAATGTTCTGCCCCGTGCAACCTCAGTTGGAGCAGAAATAAAGAATCGGTTCAGATGTAGATCGGCGTTTTCATGATGGAGACTGTGATACTTTCCAGCCCACACTGGAGGAGAATTAAATCCAGTAGAGCAGAAGCACTTGAGGAGTCTGAGTCTTTACCATCATGCATCTGTGAAATGTTGAGTCCTGTGCATTATGGATCGAAAGAGGAAGCTGTGAGGGATCTTCCGATCTCAGGCGCTGCTGGAGGGCGTCAGCCGTTAAATATAAAAATCAAGAAAAAGTCACTGGTTTTAATGGAAGAATCTCTAAAAGTCTAACGTTTATGAATTTATTAAAGAAAAACAATCACCCGACCGACCAAACCAACTGGTGACAGGAAAGTAGAGTTGGCAAAATGTTAGCTGCGTAAGCCATTTTGGATTTACCGCCACGCGCATCTCTAGCGCCGTTCTCGTCCTCAGAGTCACTAGAATGTGACGTCTCACTGTCTCCACAAGAGACTCCTCCCTCTCCGGTTCAAACAGGTCACCAGTTACACAGTATCACAGGCACAAACTACGCTGTAAGGATGACAGTGACGGTACGCTTTCATGGCAAGACAGATAACTCGCTACTCTGATGCAATCAAGTGAATCATTTACACGTAGAGAATGATTGATGGTTTTGGTTTGACTGTTTTTCATGCTTCTGCGGGTCATGAATAGGGGTTGCAAGACTCACATGTACATGAGAATTAACAGGAGTATATGGGAATTAATGGGATTAAACTGGGAATTTGCAGCTTAGACTATAACAGGGAACTTAAATGTAGTTTAATCTTGTAGTGTAATCGTTGTTAAAACAAACGGATTTTTTCCAAATTTAGTTTTAATGCAAGTATTTAAATTACAATGTTTTTTTTATTTGTAATAATGTTTGCCTGCATATCTGCTGGTGTAAAAAAAAAAAAAAAAAAAAATTCAACAATAAAAAACCAAAACAATAAAATTAAAAACCTAAACCCAAATTCCAGTTAATTCAATGTAATTCCCAGTATGTTTCCTATCAATTCCCCACAGAAAATTCCCATGTACTAGTAATGTTTCCAGAATTCACCGGCTTTAAATTCCAGTTAAAAATTCCGTAAAGATTCTTATAACTTATTCTTATATCTTATAACTTGAAATGAAATTTACCGGGTTAGACATTACGCTGTAATTCACGAGCGCTGGCGTCTCGGAATGTTTCTTGACAGAGTCCTATTAAAGAACAAATGTATAGTATGTCAAGTTTACTGGGTTGCAGAAAGGGAAATGAAAATGTTATGGGGTGGACAAAGATCCTACATGTTGATTTATTTTGAAAACCGTTTTAACGTTCTTTAGATATGGTCACGTTAAGACCGACCCCTCCGTAGGCGGCGCTTTGACCCTGAGCTTTTGTTGCGGTCATGTCCGCCTCATGGCTGTGTGTGTTTCCTCTAGGTTGTCCTGTTTCCTGCCAAAGCATGCTGGATACTCTAAATTTGCCCTTGATATGTGTAAGACACACGTGTCTCAAGTGTTGCGCATAAACCTTGTATGTCCAAGGTGTGGAGAAATGGGGCTTTTGTTCTGAACGGAGTGACTGGGTGTTTCTACAGTTTGTGATGCGTGTGAATGCAAGAGCTGCTGCATATTCACAGACTTTGTAGTAATTTAGAGTTTTCACCAGTCTGTTGAAGGTTCGTCATCATTTTCTAAAATAACACCACCTGAATGATTTATTAGATTCTCACTAACACACTCGCTGTGTGAGCCGTAGTCCCACCTCGAACCCAGAGCTGCTGTGATGGGATTTCCATCCAGCACCACTCGAACCAGGATGAAGCACACACTGAAGAGAAAGAAATAAACGAACGGTATTTATTTTAAGCTGTTCTCATAAAGTCTTTACCAAAAAAAGTGTATAATCTACTTAATGTTTTGCCTGGGAAGGTGCGTTTTTGATTTAGGGATCATTCCTGAGAATCAAATGTTACATGTTCCAATTATTTACCAATGAATTTTATTCATAATGATGTAAATTCAGTCGATACAAAGCTACCTGCTGTTCTCAGGTGAGTTATCAGTGCCTTATGTTCTGTAATCGTGCCATATTGTGGTCAAACGTGTCTGTTAGAAAGTGTCGCCTCATTGCATCGTGGGTATGTTTCATCTGAGAGACACCGTGATCGAAACTTCTTTTTGGTGCTTATATGTAGCAGGAAAGCGAAGGTAACGCAGGGTGATTTTGACACCTGAGTAACTCTGACATCCCCTTTTTTCTGCGTGTTTAATTTGTATCCTTCCTAAAGATTATACAGGTGCTACCATCTGGTCAGCATGGGAGGTAACAGTTAACTGGTCATGTGACTTTACTTTACGAAATGGTCTAACCCATGAGGTGCTGTTTTTGTCAGGTTATTTTGTTTTAAAAACACTTGTATTTCTAAATGGTACTGAAGCTTCACCTAATAATAACCTCTTGTTATTAATTATTAAGTATAATTTTTGTTTCAATTTGAAGTTCTGGGGTGATATTGACAGCCTGTCAGTTACCCCGAGGCCGTGTCAATGTTAGCCTAATACATTTGATATAAAATTTTGATGTTAGTTACGTAGCCTGTAGCTATTGTCAGTCAGTTTGTCTTCACTTTTACCAGCTCAATATCCTGAAGGACATGTCTATACCGCTACCCCCGATACACACACACACACACACACATATACATATATATATATATATATCTTGCATCCAAAAAATGTCACTGTATTTTCCAGTGTTTGTGTATTTTATGCTGTCAAATAATGGGAAATGTCAGTCCGTGGTTACAGATGACAATCTTGCTGGTTGTTTGTGTTCCGTGACATGAGGTTAATGGTGTTATAGTGTGTGTCAGTGTTACCACATGGCGTGTAAATGTTACGTTGACAAGTCCCATGGTTCTTCATCTTTCCAAGTGGCAATGAAAAGGCCTAACATGCCCGTATTATACTTTAAACATGGACAGGTCACATCCTATCTAATTCTGCGTCAGACTAGTTCACTGGTGCACAAACATGGGAAAAATATGTAAAGAATGTTCAAAATTGTTTATAAAACAGTCTTCAGTAGTAATTAAAGGGGTTAAAGGTCAAATTTAGCATTAGCGTCACAGAGTTTATGTATAGGTAGGAGTAGACGGTAAATCGGTTTTGTCGACGAATTCCTATTCTTGGTTTAGGATGACGTGTAAAATGAAAATTCGCATTTATTTTAAAACTGGATAATTAACACCGAGCATGTAAAGCTCAAAATATAAATTATATACATAAGGTTTTTTTACTTCAGTAAATTCTGAGCCACCCTGCCTAGGGGTCTTTCCTGATTCGTCCTTGTTGTTCTGCGAAAGGATCCGGCACCCACCACCCAATAGAAAAATAAATTGATTGATTGATGTATGGGCTCCATAACAACTGCACTGCTTTTTGTCCCTGCCCATTCAAGAGCAACATCCAATAGCATGATGACAGCACATGCATCAAAAAGTGAAGAGCTCATCTCAAACTGGTGGCGTCTCCTATGTAATTTGGAAGTGGTTTGGTTATGCAAAGTCTGACATTACTCAAACCACTGTCCGCTGTAAGGTTTGTCTAAAATCTGCGGCTTCTAAAGAGAACAAACGTAGTTAAGCTTCTCAGCCAGCGGTACGTAGAAAGGGGTAAAGGGCGTCCGTCTCAGCCAACTCTGTTCGAAGGTGACACCCTGAACAGCTCGCCAAACCATCGCAGGGCAACTCACACACGCAACACTCATACCTATGGGCAATTTGGAACAGCTACTGTTCATGTTTTGGACTGTGGGAGGAAACAGGAGTACCCCAGAGGAAACCTACGCAAGCACAGGGAGAACACGCAAACTCCACATAGAAACGTCCTAAGCGCGGGAAACAAGCCCAGGCTTTCTTGCTGTGAGGCGGACATGCGAAACACTGCGCCACCGTCCTGCCCTGAGAGATGAGTTCTTATTCATAAAACTTCTTTATCTCCAAGATATTTGGAGTGCTCTATAACCACTTCCTTTAATATCACTTAATGCCATCCATTTGCCTGTTGTTCCAGATCAGTATTATGTAATTAATCAAATATATCAGCATGGATGAGTTAAAAAGGGAAGGAACTGCTACTTCCCCATTATCGCTACCCCTAATATCAGATTCAAGGGATTTGTGGTTGTATATTTTGTGTGTGCGCGCCTGTTGGTTGGATTAATTTGTTTTACACTGCAATGCTGCGCTTGTTTTCATTTCCATAGAAACGAGGGGTTGTATGGTGGACTTGAGATAATCTAAGGGTAATAATAAATTATTTGAAATTGTGCCCTTTTTTTTGGGACAACAAATGGTGTATGAACTCGTCATGATTTTCATGTTTTGTGGGCACTCAGTTAGGGTAAATGGCTGTTCCAAATTGCCCCTAGGTGTGAGTGTGTATGAATGGTTGTGTGCTCCAGCCTCCGCGCATCCCTAGTTAGGACTCAGCGAGTCGGGAAATGAATGAAGGAAAGATAAAGAAAAAAAGCAAAGCTGCTGAGTGAGACAGGCTATGAGAGTAAGAGCTCCTCCCGTTCCGAGGAACCACCATGGGAATTTATTGTCAAAAAAATATGTATAGTAGTCAACTACTACTAAGAGACTGCTCGTTGTGTGATGCTGTTTGATTTGTGCCATGAATTGCACATATGATCTTATTCACTCATTTTCTGACCCTCATAATCCTACTGCTAGGGTTTGCAGGGCGTATGGAGTTTATCTCAGCCAACACTGAGCGAAGGTACACCCTGAACAGCTCGCCAGTCCATTGCAGGGTAACCCACTAATGACCATTTACCCTCACATCAATATCTAGGGGCAATTACTTCCAGTTTGCCTAACATACACGTCTTTGGACTGTGGGAGGAAACAGGAGTACCCAGAGGAAACCCACACAAACATAGGCTGGACATCCAAACTCCACACAAACACCTGAGCGAACCCAGAACCTTTGCTGTAAGTCAGATGGGCTAGACACTACACCACTGTGCCGCCCCACATGCGGTGTTTGGCAATTAAAAAAAGTTAAAGTCGCAGTTTGTCATGAAACCATTGAAGTATAAGACTGTGTGAAAAACTGCAAATAGGAGGAGTAAGTGGTATATGGCGTGTCCCACATGCTGGCTCTCAGGGAGCCAGTGAACTCTCTTTTTCCTGGATGTAGCTCTTAACATGGCTAGGCTTGTCATGGTTTTCACCTCCTTTAACACTTTTTCACGGTGATGGCCATGTCGGTGTTGATGACGTATATTGTGTGAGATGAGAGATGTAGCTCGTTGAGTGATTTCACACAGAACTAAGTGTTACATTGCTGTTTTATGGACTGTGATTTGTAACCTTGTCTGTTAAATTGGTGAACATTATATATATATAAATAAATCATGGAACAATTCAAATCGGATAGAAAAAAAAAATTTGTCTCATCATTGATTGCTGTCCACACTTTTTTTAAAAATAAAGTCCAGTCATGTGAAAGGGAAGGAACAGGATTTAAAAAAGTGTAGTGTGTTTTATTTTATAGCTTGAAACAAGTGACAGTTTGGAGACGGAGATAGAGTAGAAGTTACCATCACTCACGCATTTATTCCTGTTAAAGTCACCGTCACTCACACATTCATTCCCGTTAAAGTCATCGTCACTCACGCATTCATTCCTGTTAGTTACCGTCACTCACGCATTGATTCCCGTTAAAGTCACCGTCACTCACGCATTCATTCCCGTTAAAGTCACTGTCACTCACGCGTTCATTCCCGTTAAAGTCACCGTCACTCACGCGTTCATTCCTGTTAGTTACCGTCACTCACGCATTGATTCCCGTTAAAGTCACCGTCACTCACGC
>JAOUQZ010000030.1:12084417-12098519 GCA_028564935.1 Neosilurus hyrtlii
CCGTTAAAGTCACCGTCACTCACGCGTTCATTCCCGTTAAAGTCACCGTCACTCACGCGTTCATTCCCGTTAAAGTCACCGTCACTCACGCGTTCATTCCCGTTAAAGTCACCGTCACTCACGCGTTCATTCCCGTTAAAGTCACCGTCACTCACGCGTTCATTCCCGTTAAAGTCACCGTCACTCACGCGTTCATTCCCGTTAGAGTCTCCGTCACTCACGCATTCATTCCCATTAAGATGGTTAAACACCAGCTTGAGAAGTATCACCACAGGGTTCCCACGTGTACATGTACGGATGGACGCAATGTGCGTGGCACAAAAAAAATCAGATCAGTGCTATTGTAATGTCTCTTAAGTATGGTGCTCCGAGGGGCTGTGCTATAATAGAACAAGTGTACATTTTGTTTTTTTGACCTCAGTGTGTGATTTGGTCAGATGTGAGTTCCAGCTCCCTGCCACACTCAGCAAGGCAGAAATGAAGCTTGAATAAAATAGACACTGATTTTTGCGTGTCGTGTGTGCACTTGCTTTTCCTCTTGACAAGCGAAATTTGAGACCAGAGGGCTATTTCACAAAAGCAGACTTGAATCCCTGATGACAGAAAGTGGTTTGAACTAGTCCATCCAGTACCTCCTGGCTTGCTGCATTTCAGGATGGCCATGTTAGGATGAAGAGGCGTGGCTACATCAAACCAAGCGTAAGTCATTCTAGTAAATGCGTGCTCACAGTTGTCAAATGCAGGTTTACTGATCCTGATCTAGGAAAGGTGCATGTGCCGTAATTTACACCCTTATAGGGTGCACAAGTGTATGGCATCCCGAAACAATCTCTACCTCTCATTCAGGTAGTCCTTGGGAAACACCAATCAGAGGCTCCTTTTCAAATGCTTATCAAAGACTGTAACAACAACGATCACATCAGTAATTAATAAATACTGAGGGTAGTAAGGTTAGAGTTTAATAAGAGTTAAACGTGGCAAAAAATCAAGTAGAGTATGTGGTATCAATGTGAAAATACGTCTGTGTCGGAGTGACAGCTGGTTCAACCAATAAGACTTCAGGATTAAAGCCAAGCCTGGCTGTTCACCTGGTCAGGACACAGAGTAAAGCTCCATGGTAATTTCTGTGCGTTTTCTTTTGTGAAACAGAATCAAGGCTGCGATCTGCCTGGGTCGTGAAATGTCCCCCAGGTTCAGGTGGGAACTTGACTTTGTTTGGAAGCAGCGATTATTGAACTCCTATTAAAATGAGAATATTTGAAAATGATTCTATCATAGAGATCAGTCGTCTTTTGCTTTTTTTTGCTTTCATTTATTGTGAACAGAACTGAAATATGAGCTGCACTGTGTATCGAATGTCACCTGTGAGACGCTTGGAAGTTTTCGGGCTTGGCTCTTCATTGCACTCAGAGTCGTTCAGTAATGATGCTGTAATTGTTCTAAATGTGCACTGTGTGAATTTGTGCACTTGCGTACTCGAAGATGCTATTTTGAGGGTACGAGTGTGTTCACATTATGAAGGTTGTCAGTGTGGAGTGTACTATTGATACTCAGATGCTGTACGCAAACAAAAATCTGCAACACTGCACTTCTCCTTCTCATCGGTCCTGTTCTTGGCCATGTATGGAAGGGGCGTGGCTTTCAGCCACTTTGAAAATGGTGATCAAAGACACACGGGATGCACACAAGTGAGGAAAATTTCAAAATACCTCTTGTCCCAATATCCACACTGGTGCCATTGTGCCCCTTAGTTGTGTATTCTGGCTAACGAGTGCAAAACCGTAGGGTGTCACAATTCTCTGCGGTTTTTGTCCTTATTGCACTGCTGCTGCAAGAGCACATCACACTTCACTTCACTTCACTGAAGGCTGTTACCCAAAATCCTGGTAGAGTCATGACGTTTTAAATAGATAACCAGTGACGAAGAAAAATACTTGTTGCTTTTGTTGTCACTGACAGGGAAGCCGAAAAAAGCGACAAGCAAAGAATCGATTTCTTTTCAAGTGTAAATTAAAATCTTTTTGCACTAGAAGTTGACATTAATATATTTAATGTGACCTGACGTGAAGCTGTGGCTCACCAAAACATGACATAATACAAGAGGAAGTGATGTAGTCAGTGACAGCTTCGGTCCCTCACGTACTTTATGCTGCTAAATGAATTTTTATTTACTTGTGTGCACATGGAGATGGATCTCAAGGCTTCATGTGGATATTGGGGTAAAGCTACAATTAGTTTTTTTCGAAAGATGTGAGGAAAAATTCTAATGGATGACACAGTCAAATGGCTGAAAAATGAAATGACGCCATTTTCATTACCCCTGGGTTTTACGTTGGGCACGATGTCTGCAATCTCAGTGATTTGAGAGGATCGAATCGTGATGATCTGGAGGCAGCATGGTAAATTTATGATGATTGTGATGATCAGTCATTACGATGTGTTACGATTTGATGCTAATCGTGATAGAATGTTCTAATCATGGTAGAGTGCGGTAGAGCATAAGAGTGTGGCAGACCTTGATGTGCCATCGTAGGGGATCTTGATTTACACGATTCCTTCAAGTTTCGTCTCTTGGATGCGCCCTGCCTCCTCCTTATACCCCAGTGTTCCGAGCATGCTCCTAAATCGTGCAGCGCCACACTTTTTTGAATCACGGAGATTGCGAACATCATGCCCCAGTGTTAACCCAGGGTAAGTACTCAAAGTGCATTGCTCGATTTGAGACACCACCTTGTTGAAATTCATCTTGTATGCAAATAAGCGCATGAATACTTACTTAGTCGACATAGTGTTTTACATTTAAGTATATTAACGATCATAGGCAAATTAAGACGCAGCAACGCTCTTGAGAAAGTAACAGCTGCTAAGCGACACGCAACATGGCCTTTCTTATTGTTATCATATATTGTTTGAGTGTATTTAAGCTCATGTTTTCAATATCTATAGAATATCATCATTATTATTATTGTTCTTACACAGCGAGTATAGAATGCAGAGTTGGGTGCATCATGAACCGGGAACAGTTCGCTCTTCTCGCCATCTCTGCTGTCAGTTTGAGAGAGAGCACCACAACGTCACCACTCATGCTGGGTTCACCCAATGATACAAGCCCGGTATCACCACGGGAAGATCATAGCCTTGTTCAAGAGCTCCGTTTCAACGGAGTACACTTTCGGCAGTACTTTATTCTGAACTGCACACGTTTTTTTCTACAGCTTTATTTATTTTAGTTAAAATTTAGCTGTTAACACGATTCGTTCCGAAATGACGTTAGCAAAACCATGCACTCGCGTTAATTACCCAACCCACATGTACATTTCATGTAGCATTAAATAAACTTGTATATAAATATAAATTCACCGGAAATGCCGACGGTTTGAGAAACGTGGACCCAGACGTCACGTTTCAGGTCATTATCTTTATAAAATGTGTTCAGTCGTAAAGCTCAGGATATTTACACAGGACAGTAATAAGCTGCTGTTCCGTGTTGATGCAGGCAGAACAATTAAACTTGTGTACTGCTTGAAAAAATGTATTTCCTCATTGATCATTTTTCTGGCTTTTATTGACTTTACATGGTCACTTGTCGCTCAATACTTCCTGTGTTCATGCCCTGTGTGCATGCTCATGTTCATGGATTCCACACGGAAGCGTTGTGGCATACTCCGTGTTTTTGGTGGCGTCTGGCATTCAGCAGTATCTTTTAAGTTCTGATTGGTATTTGTTTGGCTCGTGTTGCATGAAAGTCCAGCTCAGTTCAACGTCCAACTTCGTGCCCGCACACTTTGTGTCGCGCGATAAAATGGGCTTTTTGCCTCACGTTGCACGTTTGTATGATTGCTTGTCGCTTCCTGTGTGAGCGCTGCTTTACATAAACTCGTTAAAGAGTTGAAGATGAGACACTTGGACGTGAACAAGAACCAGTTAAAAATGCATCCTTTCCTGTGTATATGGGTTTTCAGTTAATGAGCTCCTCACCCATTATACCAGCTTATTTCGGCTTGTTGTTTATATACAGGGTGCATAGAAACGCAATCAACTAACGAGTGAGGTTAATTCCCCAATATGTGATTGGTTGATGTTATGCACGGTGCAAAAGCTGGGAATTATCGACCTCAAGCCCAGAAAATGTTATGTTGCCGTTTTGCTTTGTTCTGTGCTAGTAGTCATGATCCATGATCTTGTCCTTCTTACCCCAAATCCCATAAGGCTTTGCCACAGCAGATCATCCTTCCCCATCTTGTTCTATCCTCTGCATCTTTTCCAACACTTCTCCTCTTCACATTTTCAATCTGCATATCTGATTTGGCACACGCTTTATGCCCTTTTGGACGCACCCCTCCCCATTTACCCTGTACTCGGGACTGGCACAAAGAGGACACTGACATGTGTGACCCTAGAGGTTGGGTTGGATGAAAACATTAGTTGGCGGGAATAAAGGCGTCTGTTTTACGTGTCTGTTTGTGTGTCTTTACTCAAGAGAGGAGGTTTTTAACAAACATGATTTGGTCTGTATGATTAAACATTTCATCATTTCCATTAGAAAGGGGAAAGATCCTTCTGGCATTTTTAAATCAGTTTCTGTACCACGGCGGGCTTTACCCTAATCCTGATGTCTGGTCATAGCGCTCAACGAGCACCTCTGTTAACACTTACTCAGAAGATCTAGTGTTTTGTATGATATGGTATTAAAACATTTTGATTATTATATTTTGTGTTTGTTTCCCAAGATAAAGGTCTCAGTATTGTGATAGTCACATGATGTGATGGGTGTAAGCCCCTTTGTGGTTAGGAGGCACGTTGGTTGTTGATGAATGTGTTGCACTCTTCATTCTAATTATACTCCCACAGTGAAATACGAGCTTGTCAGTATGTTGTCAGTATTTGCATTTTCTCCTCCGGGTTTATTTTTTTTTAAGCTTTAAGCCGATTAACGCGCTTGTCTGTAGCGTTTTAGCGGGCTGACTTCATTTTCGGTTGAACACATATTTGTTTATATACGATAGACGTCTGTATTTTGTCAGTATTTGCGTTTATACAGTGAAGTGGGACACTTTTTTTAACTTTAAATAAATCTCTTGAATGTTGTTCTTTTTTTTTTTTACATTAGATTTTTCATCTGAGGGTATGCTATTTTTAATGAGTTTTTTGGGGGTTAGGATTTGGTGCTTTTGAAATGTTTACTGTACATCTCTTACATCTCTTTGGATGTTGGGGATTTAAAAAAAAAAAATAAATTAGGTACTTTTTTCTTTTAAGTTTAGATTTGAAGTGCATTTGTGCTGCTTGTCAGTACTTCATATCGGGGATTAGCACTTGGAAAATTGATTTCAATTCTGGTTGAGGCTGTGGGTTACTGATCCGAGAGTCAGGGGTTCCAGCCTTAGTACCATCAATCCGTCATCGTTAGGCCCGTGAGCAAAGCCTTCAACCGTCAAATGCTCAGGTGTATAAATGAGATAAAAATATAAGTTGCTCTGAATAAGACCGTCTGCCAAATGCTTTAAATATGAATTTCCCCCCAAATCCCACAAGAGTTGTAAATATTTCAGCTTTTCTGAAACGGAACTTATTTGTCTGAACCCGGATCTCTAATAGTCGCTCTGGACACGGAGATTATCCGTCCTCTGAGCTGTTTTCTGCGTGAGGTGTTTTCTGGAGCAGATACGAGTGGTGTTAATGAAAGCTCTGACTAAATCCTGTGCAGTGGACGCAGTCCATCACTTCTCTCCACTGGCTGTGTTCACTTCAGCTGCACTCAGCAGCCAATCAGCATGTATCTTTTCCCCAGCCGGGGATTAGAGGGAACTGGCTGATTGCAGTAAGCGCCGGCTTCAACAGGCTCAAACCAGTTCGTACCGGTTCTGGCTGCAGCCGGCTAGATGGGGGAAGTGAATTGATGGCATGTCAGAGAGGCTATTAAGAGTGGGGAGTGATGAATGGGGATGAGGGGGAAGGGAAACGGCCATATCACACTCATTATCTGATTTAAAAACTGGATTAGAGCAAAATTCAATTAGTTTTATGGATAGATTAATGTAATGCCTGTGCACTCGTTTGAAGCACACTCCGAGTGAAAAATTCACTCTCGGTCCTTTTGTTTGAAGGAAGCCTTCGCGAGTGTGTCCTTAAAAATAATTTTAATACATTAAAATATAAAAATACCCCGAAATTCCATAGTAATCTAAAAGTAATGTGGCTTTGTGCTCCAGGCCCTGTTCATTTCCATACCTAAATTTGTTGAAAACATTACCAGGAAAATTTGCATAATTTGTTTGCTTGATTGTTGTTGTTATCCTCCAGACTTTACTCTCTGTTTTGCATGCGTGGGCGTGTGTAGTGAAGTATTGGTTTCATAATACAGGTTTTCTCTGTTAGGTTAAGCTAATATTTTTGGTATGGTCATCTCTTACCTCTCATTTCATCTATCGAGATATTCTAGAAAGCCTTCCTTGGTTAATATTCCTATTATTGTGCCTATGTTTCTTCAGCGTTGTTATGGACAGGAATGTTCTCACTTCCAGTATATTATTCCTGAGGTATAATTCTCACTGGAGGCTTTGAGGAATTAGCACAACCGTTTGAACAAGTCTTTAAACATGTCTTATTAAAAAAGTCCATCTGGCTGAAACGTGGCGACCGGAGACATCAGACTGAAGAAGTGAAGTCGCCGCGACACTGAGACGCTCATTAAAAAGAGAATAAGAGCGTTTTGTGAATTGTTGCCGTAAATGTGATCATGTGGTGATTTACATCTGACATTTCCTCGTTTCTTGTTTCTGACCCGATGCTAGTGAATGTCATGCGGTGTACGGTGTGCTACCAGGACTACAAACAGATCGACATGGTGGACAATTACTTTGTGAAGGATACGACTGAGGCCTCGAGCACCGCGACAGAAAAGTCGACACAGGTGAGATTATCTATACATAAAGACATGCGTCAAGTGTTTTCTATACTGCATTTTGGAACTGTACGTGTTGCTTAAGGCTAGTTTATACTTAACAGTGATTAGGAGAAGGTTCGTGGATGTTGCTGAAGTTCCGTTGTGAGGACTGTCTCAGACACCCCCCACCTCCTTCCCCCCACACACACACACACACATACACACACACACACAAACGCACAATTTTAGTTGTATCCAATTCCCACCCATGTTACCTTCCCTATCACACGACCACCACCAACCAGGGAGGGGCGTAAGCATATGCACGCCATCTCCATGACAGTACTGCCACCCGCCTCTTTTCGAACTGCTATGCATGCCTATTTGGGGATTGACCAGGCTTTCACCAATTACTCGCTAATAAAGGCCCATGAACAGGTTTTAAGGAGATAGGTCCAAGATCAGGGAAACACTTCAAGCACACACTGTACAGTTTTATGGCGGAGGTATGCCAAGCAACGCACTACACTGAGTACTTCTGCGTTTCATTTTAGCATAGTTTAAGTATGACAGAGGCAGGGCAGCTAAGCACTGTGAACATGTTGTGCTTTGGGTAACGGTGCTTTAAAAAAAAAAACCAACTCTTTCAAAGTTTGAATATATACTACGTGCAAACACAAAGAAAAGCAAACGAGATTTTTACAGTTGTTTTTTTTTTTTTTTTTAGTGGAGCTCCAAGTTTATATTATATTGGGGCAACCCAATGTTTGTGCGCACTCACCCCACCGGCGTCGGTGCTAAATTTACTTGCGCTTCGAAGAAAATGTACTTGTTTAGATAGTGGATTTTCTTCTTGAGGTAGTAAACATTTTGAATGCCATTAAAAAGACAGTAACTTGTATTATAGCTGTGTGTTTTCTGAAAATAAATGCAAACATTTTCGGCACTCCGCTTTTTAGGCAGTGCCTGAATATTTATACTACCATGCCTTAGGCTGGTGGGCTCTGCTAATGGAGTGATGAGTAACAGCGTCATTTACAACTCGTGCAGTGTTGTAGTGTATACCACATGAAAACGTGGGCAAAAAAAAGTACCCACTCGTACGGTGAGCACGCCCTCTTGGAGGCGCTGTAGCATGAATCATATCAAAATTTACGAAGAACAGTGTTTATCGGGATGGCTTTAGAAGAAAAAATTAGTAAAGTGTACAATTCTGCAGGATTAAACTGGCTGTTTTAATGAACGACAGCTATTTCAGAATCTCATGTTATTATTAACACGATACCAGATTTCCATAAAAATTTCCAGAAGAGGAACGAGTAGGCAGAAATGCATAGGAGGGAAATGCGATACAGCAAAGGGAACCAATCACGGCTGTTGCAGTCTGCGTTATTGTGACGTGTGGTTACATAAGCATGTAATTGTGGGAGTAGATTGTGTGCTGAAGTATAACATGGTCTATAGGTGTGTATTTATGTGTGTATGTATGGTGTAACACTGCAGGTCTGCACCAGCTGTGAAGACAATGCCAGTGCCATTGGCTTCTGTGTGGAGTGCGGCGAATGGCTATGCAAGACATGCATCGAAGCACACCAGCGAGTGAAATTCACCAAGGATCATACGATACGTAAAAAAGAGGACGTGTCTGAAGGTACGACATTTGTGTTCTGATTATTTATTTTTTTACTCCAGAAGTAGCAGCGTCCCAGGTTAAACTTTTTTAGCTGAAACGTCATCAAAGCCACGTACAGATTATTAAATACGGTGCATTTAATTTGATTTGGAAATTTGTTGTGTGGGCTGATGAGTGATTGAGGAGCTTAAGGAGACCGTGGGAAGTGACACAGGTGTGGACAGAATCCAAGTGAATTCAGAAAGTAGCCCTGAGGAGAATGAAAGCTCCAGTGTGCTGCCCAGTCCTGTGGTCTGTTACCCAGAAGTCCAATTAACTCAGCTAAAAACAATGAGCTAATTATGTGCTTTATTACAGTTAGTGAAAGGCATGCGAGTCCAGAGAGAGGGGGATTTTATCCCCCTGAAATCTTTATCTTCTCACGATAATGTCTCTGGTGATGAAGCATCTTGTTTGTACCCTCGCCAGATAGTCTTTAGGTGATATTTGAGTTATGCACTGTGGTATTCTCTTGTCGCAAGTAAATGGTTATTAGTGGTGTTTGGTTAGAACCTTCATTTTTGCCTGATGATGAATGTAAATGTGAGATTATCCCTTTCTTTTTTTTTTTTTTTTTTAAATGCCGGACATCACAGTGGTCTCTTCAGCTTAGTCAGAGTTTTTGATATCTTGTAAAAATAGTTTAAAAAAAAAGAGCCAGACTATGTCCTTGGTGTGTGTGTGTGTGTGTGTGTGGTGCAGCAGGTGGTGGAGTTCTTGGGAAGAAAAAAACTTGTATATAGTACAGACAAGTCTGTGACCTGTCTGGAGTGTGCAAACAAATGAAAGTTTTAGGAAAAGTCAAAAGGGGGGTTGTGTGGGGTGTCAGCTGCGTTTATCTCATTAACTGAGTGACAAACTAAATGAGCAGTTTTAGGTCATATTCAAGTGAACAGAGTTTGAAACGTCTTCCCGTTGTACGCCATCTGTCTGTCTAGGGCTCAGTGGAATCCTAACGCTTGAGAGATTTCAAGGACTTGTGTGGAACGCCGATGAGGTTTGAGGTCATATTTGTGCAAAATGAAAAAATTTTAAGGGGTTCACAAACTTTCAATCGCAACTGTAACTGTGACTTGTAAGAAATCAAATGCGAATGCATGTCTGTGTACGCAGAGTTTTACAAATAGCCCTACATTTTGTCCGCTAAGCTGAACTGACGCGAAATCATTTAGGAACACCGTAAATACTATAATAGAGTGGTAATTAAATTGTTTATTGGCAGTGTTCAGTATTGGTCCCTGAATAAAAATGAGTTGGTGCATTGTATGTTGTGTTTCCCCTCTTTATTGGGTCTACAGTAGGTTTTAATAACGTTGCAAATCTTCAAGCTGTTTTTTTTTCTTTTTAATTAAGTTAAACTTATTTATTTTTTTGCCTACACAGTTATTACAGTAAATATATGAACTAATAACTTGTCGAGGAGCCCATAGATCTTAATCATTTGCTAGCTTTGGCCTCGTTCCACCGGAGCTCGTAATGTAGTTGCTATGGCAACAGGCAGAGTTTCAAGTGAGGTGTTTTTTTTGGCCGCACTGTTTTCATTATCGCAAAACGCAACTCGAACAGATCTGGAGAGGGGCTGCTAAACCATATGGCCATTCAGGAGTGGCTGAGAGGGGAGACGGAGTGAGGGAAGGATTTTCGACCTGATGTGTATATACACAGACAATATCACAGCCGAGATTAGACTGAGATTTGGGCTTTACGTGGATTTAGGTCATTAATGCTGCATGCAATACGTTTCCCCCAGTGCAGTACAGCTGAGAAAACACTAATTAACCAATGCAATCTACTGCATAATTTACCATCAATAATAATACAAGTCGGTGGGGGGATTTATTTTGCTCTATTATTCTTAGTTTTATAACACAGGAACCTTTCAATACACAAACAGCACACACGTCATTAGAATTATTTACGAGCTGAGCAGTTATTAATAAAACGTCTTTTTGTTTGTCATGAAGAGTTTTCTTACTTTAAATCCTGTGAAAGATGTGAAGGTCGTTGGGTACAATGAGGAATGGAGCCATCACACCCTTTCCTTATCAGGAGGCACACAGACGTGACACGTTGATCTATCCGATTTCATATCTTACTTTTAATGGCATGAGCCCTGCGTGGTCATGAAACCAAAAATAGGCAGTTTAAATAAAGCGGATGTGTTAAAAACTGCATAATCTAATACTGATTACTGGGTTGGCTTATTTTTCCTGGGATTAGGAAATGGAAAGAAATGTGTAGAGTTAATATGGAGTTCATACGGCTCAGTGTACTCCAAATAAAACAGTAAAGAGTCTGGACGGCATGTTTGTAAATGAAATTTTCCTTTTGGGAATATCGTGTGTTACTTTTTTCAGCAGCTAGGGATCCTGTTAGGCATCGCCACAGCGGATCATCCTTCTCCATCTCGCTCTGTTGTATGCATCCCTTTCAGTCCTACCGAACACCTGCATGTCCTCCCTCACCGCATCCATAAATCTCTCCTTTGGCCTTCCTCTTCTCCTCCTACCACGCAGTTGCATACTCAATATTCTTCTACCAATATATCCCTCCACTGCACATGTCAAACCATTTCAAACTAGCCTCTCTCAGTTAATCCCCAAACACTAATACCTGCGCTGTCCCTCTAACACAGGAGCGTCAAACTCATTTTCACTAAATTTCTAGGTCGTCAAGGACCAAATGAACGTGGGACGTCTATTCAAAAAAAGGGCAAACATAAAATCTGCATCTCCAAGTTTTTGTTCACTTTCCTTTTCTGACAGCTTGACAGTGATAAGATAGCTTGCAGTCTTGGGTCATGGATGACTAGCAGTTTAATTGAAAGGCTGCCGCCACCTAGTGGATGGATAATGAATTACGTTTCATGGTAATGGTCGATGCAAAGAATGTGCGACACTCATATTCTTTGAAAGCTTTCGCGGGCCACATGAAATGAGTTTTATTTTAAGCATGACACCCTGTGCTTTAACGTTTGTTTTTAATATGTCTATTTGTTTCAGAGAAAATCATAGCAGCATCTCTGCTACTTCCAGCTCTTCATCTTGTCGTCTTACCAGCACTGTTTTAGTTTCAGTGATTGTTAAAATTACTCTGTAAAAACATCTCCATGATGTTAAAAGGGCCTGTATACCATTATCGCCTTTTAAAGCAAAGAAAAGCAAAAGTGGAAGGATTTGTGTTCTTTTGCATGACGGGTCATGTTGTAATCTTACACTGGGTCTTAACTAAGTTTTGTTGTGTTTTGATGTTTTAGAGTCAGTAAGTACATCGGGACAGAGGACGGTCTTCTGTCCAAACCACAAACAGGAGGCGCTCAAGCTTTTCTGTGAGACCTGCGACAAGCTGACTTGCAGAGACTGCCAGCTACTGGAGCACAAAGAGCACAGGTCAGACATCATGCTTGATATTACTGCCCCCAGCTGTGACCTTTCATGAGTTGTGGCATGTTCAACCAGGCAGAATCTGAAGCCAACACGGAGATTTACTTGTCAGGATGTTCCTTTCGCCCTGTTTTAGCTGTATTAACTTCCTCTCAGTACAGAGAAGAGCTCTGTTTTACTCACCAGCATGTTCTCTTAATAACTGAACCTGGTTACAGACGCGACCCTTTCTGTTTACCGTCGTATCTGTAGCTTCAGGTGGTTTCACTTATTTAGACATACAGCATGCTGCATCCTGTCTCAGTTAATAGGTCACTGTGATAAACTACATTATGGTATTTCTGCCATTTGTGAGCATGAAAGATAAATAAGATAAAGGGAATATACAAAATATGTAAAGCTGTAAATATTTTATTGGCAATAACCACATCATTGAATGATATTCAGGAAAGAGGATTTTCTGCACATCTGTGGAATTCCGCGGTTTTCAGACGTCTAGAGGTAAATCTTGTATGTGGAGTAAATTCAAGAAGAAAATTTTAAGTGGGAGGAGGGGTCTGGGTCTCTACTTGATCAGGATTGTTCGATGGTGTGTATCCAAACAGCCAGCGCCCTGGTGCATTTCGTAGTTAATAGCGACCGTGGGTGTTAGACGGGAAAACGGAAATGAGATATAAGCAGGGGGACGCGCTCTTATTCATTAGCACGCTAGTATTTCCTATGCAAAATGTCAACAGAGCGAGCATGAGGATTTCTGTGTATGCATCCTAAAGATTTAAAATTTATTAATAGTTTAAGTCCTGGTTCAGTGCTCATGCCTCGACGGTGTATAGCAGCAAGTACGTGACTCACACTCACGTACGCGATCTTGTCCCGAAGTACAAGCGAATATTCTTTAGAAGGGGATTGAATAAGTTCGCAGTGGACTTCGCATATTTTCAGAAATAATTGGTGTGAAATTTGAATTTTTTACACCCACCATTATGTCATGTCATGTCATTTTCGGAACCGCTTAATCCTAATTAGGGCTATGCAGCTACTCTTGACGAAAATCAGCAATGGTTCTTTTACATGCCTCTCAACATAGACAGTGAGAGACATGGCCGGCATTTGATAACCCAGTTAGCTGCACTGAGGGGACAGCAGTGACAACCCGTTGATAGTGGGGCTTGAACCACGACCTTGGGATCAGTAATCCAGCACCTTACCACCTCACCACCCACCAATATGATGATCGAATATATTTGAAGGTTTTTGAAGGGACCGCTAATTTCAAGCATAAAGGCGGTATATTCAGATGAAACCAGCCAAAAATGTCGCACAATTTTGCGGCTATATCACTTACATGTGAGTCAGCGTTTAGTTTATTAGTTTTTCTGTCGGACCCAGACAAAAAGGAAATGCACGATGAATGGGTTAGGCGAGTTAAACGAACGCAAGCAGATTGGAAAGAAGCGACATTCAGAAGCTGTCAACTGGCTTAAACACAAAAGGGTAAAGAATCAAATTTATTTCATTTAAAATAAAAACGCCCACAGACATGTCACTATGCACTGGTGCTCGGTGAATAAAACCAGATGCTTAAAGCGTGCAGTGCGCGCTGTTGTATATATTTGCTGTAGCGACATCTGATGACATCTTGGTGTTGATATGTTTCTAATGCACACTTTAAGTCTGATGTACTGGTTTAGCTTTCTTTGTACTCTGGAGTGTTGGTTCTGGTTTGTGTACTTAGGGCTGTCTCTTTATACTTTCCTCTTGTTTTGGGCTTCTGCTGTTCTCATCCCTGAATATTATATTTTAGTGATTTAAAATCCTAGCCAGCACAAACTTATTTATTGATTTATTTTTTAATACTCAGATAAAAGGATTAAACTCCAAAAATCTATTCGTGGTACTAATCTCTCTTTCCTGTCTGTTCTGACTGTGGTTCTTTCCCTTCCATGTAGTTTCTGAATAATCAAGATGTAGCGAAGAAAAGAATATAACTGCTGTAATGTGTGTATATATATGACAAAGACTTTTTCTTTTCATTTCTTTAACGGAGGCCTTCAGGGTGATGAATCCTTGAGAAAGGAACAGCACTTCTGTGTGTGTGTGTGTGTGTGTGTGTGTGTGTGTGTGTGTGTGTGTGTGTGTGTGTGTGTGTGTGTGTGTGTGT
>JAOUQZ010000030.1:12098619-12123186 GCA_028564935.1 Neosilurus hyrtlii
TGTGTGTGTGTGTGTGTGTGTGTGTGTGTGTGTGTGTGTGTGTGTGTGTGTGTGTGTGTGTGTGTGTGTGTAAAACCCTGTGATTTTCTTGTCCTCTGTCGCAGGTACCAGTTCCTAGAGGAGGCCTTTGAGAATCAGAAAGGGATTATTGAGACCTTCATGGCCAAATTGCACGAGAAGAGGAATTTTGTTCAGTTTTCTGCAGCTCAGGTGCAAAATCGGTAAGGCTGAAAAAATTTTGTTCCAGTGCTGATTAAATGTGTGAAAATCATCGGTGTGTTCCTGTAATTACAGTTAAACCTATTAATTCATATTAAAAATGTATTTGGAACCAGTTCACTAAGTGAACTGATTATGGCAATTTTGCCACTCCCTATTTCATATATGACGAGCATTCTGCTAAGGCTTAGTGGATATTGCTGAACATTCTTCGAGATCATTATTCAGTTTAGGAAGAAAGGGAACACATGAATGAGAAAGCGAATGAATTGATTTCAGGCAGTATCCTGAGTTAGTGGGGTGGATGATGATAAGCAGTTATTGAATGAGGTGGAATATGACTTGGGAGTTGTTCAGTAAAGTGGTTGTTGGCAGAGGCGGATTGAATCATAATGTTTCTTAGTATATACTGCATGGGAACGGCCTGTTGCTGGGTAAAATAATTATTGACGGAATAGAAGAGCTGGCTGGGTAAGGTTAGCGTTTAGCCTAAACCACCACTTAGCTTGCCTCGGAGTACAGAGCTTACCTGACTGAATGGATGGACTGAGCTGTCGATCTGATAGATGTGCTTTCTCTCTGAGCATTACTGGTCCAGACCAATATCCTTCCTGCGGTGGCTGAGAAGTCCTATACGTGAATGGCAGCGACACTGGCAATCTGGGCATACAAAGTTATCATGTGGTGGTGGTTGATTGTGAGCAGCATGACGGGCTTTTCAGGAATCATGGAGATCTTTAATATATATATATATATATATATATATATATATATAAAATAAGCCAAAGGAATGTCATTTTAATGTGTCTTTTTTGTGCAAATGTTCCCATGTAGTAAATACTAAGGCAATTCTTATAAAATTATTCAGGGATGTCCACCTCACCTTTGGTGTATAATTGTTAACTAGCATGTACAACAAGTGAAAGGCACAGTCTGATTATTCTGCTATCTGGGTGTTAAAAATCATTATCCCAAGGGAATAATGCTTGAATCAAAATGTTGGACACTCAGAGTTTGTCGTTTGATGCAGGTGATGTCATCATTTATCATCCTTTAAAATGAAAAAATTAACCATACAAAATCTTGAAGTGTGTTTTACTTGTGTTTCTGTGTGGTATATACTAAAAGTAAGAATAGGTTTAAAAACGTGTCTTTCCTGAGTGTGGGTAGTTTTTATTTCCATGTAGTATATACTACAACTTTGAATTAAAGACATCCTCAGCCGCACAGCGCTTACCTGCGTGGGGTTTACCTGACCTGCCTCTGTAATGGGTAAAATACTATATATAAACTGTAAAAATTTCATTTTAGTTTTTTTTTATGTTTCTGTGTAGTTTACTTCTGTGTGAGTGTATGCTCTATAATCCTACATTCCATCCTGAGAACTAGTCATTGACATCCACCTCACCTTCAGGGCTAAAGTTTTAATTAACCCGAGATAGAGAATCAAGAATCACATTGGCCTGTTCTCGTATAATATATACCCAAAGATTAGGTAATGTTCTGTGACACTTCCTGTTAAGTAAAATTTGGATATTTGTTGTTTTAATTTTTTAAAAAAATGGAATTTTTTGCTTTTCTCTTGTTACAGATTAAAGGAGGCGGCTGAGACGCATAAGAAGGTTGAGCATGAGATTAAGATTGCCGTCTTCACACTTATCAATGAAATCAACAAGAAAGGCAAATCTCTACTTCAGCAGCTGGAGGTACGGAGGGGTGCTGATGCAGAAATATGAAAACTGCAGCCTTTTTTGCTTTCTTGCTTGTGTTCCACAAACACGGTTAAATATATTTAAAAAAATTGTTGGGTAAATGCGGAGTTTGTGCATTACAAATCCTTTAGCTGTTGCTATAGAAATTATAGTATATTAAATCGAACATGTTGCATCAAAAACAGTTGAATTCAAGACGAAGGGAAGCAGGATCCAATTCAGAGATGTTTATTCAGTCTAAGAAGAGTGCAGCATGCAGTCAAACAGAGAGATGATCTTCAGAAAATGATCTGAAAGCATAGATCCTCACACTTTACAACCTGACCCTTTAAGCATGATCAAAATGCTTCGATATCATATCCGTTATGCTTTTGTTGCTTTTATGTCTGGACTGATGCTAAACATGATCCACTAACAATAAAATTAAAGTATACTTGATAGTTACCTGATAGTCATACTGTTCTTCTTATCGATTATACACCCTGTAATTTTAGGGTTGATTGCCCTCACAAGCTTCTCTTCAATCAGTATGGAGAATTTAACCCTTGTTGTTTAAATAGAAATTACTGATTGGATAATTTTAGTATATACTTGATGGGAACATAAAACCATCTGAAGGCCATATTGCATAGCTTTCTGCTTATTTTTCGGGATTTTATTTAGTTGAATTTCTAATTAGTAAGGTATGAATTAGTAAGTAGAATATAAAAATATTAATTTATAATATTAGGAAATTAGTAACACACCTCAATGGTTTTGTCTGCCGTTTTGGTGAAAGCATTGCTTTGTGAGGTTTATAATGTCTGTTATCCCATAGCAGTATATACTAAAAAAAAGATGATCATATGTTTTCAGTAAAAGGAAAATATGTTCAAAGTTCTGTGTCCTTGCTGTGTTGCAGAGTGTGACGAAGGAGCGCACCGTGAAGTTACTAAACCAGCAGCGGGACATCAGCTCACTAGCGCAGCAGATCCTACACGTTCTGCGCTTCACACACTGGGCCATCAGCAACGGCAGCAGCACCGCGCTGCTCTACAGCAAGAGACTGGTGAGAACACTGTGCATGAGAAGCCATTTTATATCCCTGCTTTTTTTTTTTTTTTTTTTTTTTTAGATCAAGAGTATTTATTTTAGTAACCATTTATGATTTTAAAAAAAGACCTACATATTAAGGAAGACCTGAAACATGGGACTAAACTAAACGTATTAATATCCAAAAATGTTTTAGTCTGGTCAACAGACTCCGCTACAATAGTGATATTCCCACGTTCAAACTGTAACTACTGGCTGTTTTTATTTATTTATTTATTTTACTTTACCTATTAAATTTAATTAAATTTGAATAAAAAAAAATAAAGCTGTGAATTGGAGCATTTTGTATACTTTTTTTAAACCTA
Source organism: Neosilurus hyrtlii (assembly GCA_028564935.1). Lineage (NCBI taxonomy): Eukaryota > Metazoa > Chordata > Actinopteri > Siluriformes > Plotosidae > Neosilurus > Neosilurus hyrtlii. The sequence continues at coordinate 12,101,948 of JAOUQZ010000030.1, forward strand.
CGTTAATGTTTTATTATTATTATAATTTTTCAAAATGTATTATTTATTTATTTATTATTTGAATGTTTCTTTGATGTGCATTATATTTCCCCCCTGATGTTTATTTTATAATTTTTTTATTACATTAAAAAAAGGTTTTATTTTTTATGAGACCCACGAGATGATCTTTGTTGTGCCCCCCACTATCCAGGATTTCCCTATATGTATATTTTTTTCCATGTACAACTATTTAAAAAATGTGAATCAAAATCCGAATTTCAAGCCCAACTATCACCAAGTTGTCACTGCTGTCCCCCAGTGCAGCTAACTGTTATCAAAGGCCAGCCATGTCTCTCACTGTCTGTGGTGAGAGGCATGTAAAAGAACCATTCCTGTCACTAATAAAGAGTAGGCCATTGTGTTGCTGTCAGTGTGTTTCTGCCTGGCGAGCTGTCCAGGGTGTACTCTGCCCTCGCCCGAAGTCAGCTGAGATGGGTGCCAGCCTCCCCGCAACCCTAATTAGGATTAAGAGGTTCAGAAAAATGAATGAATGAAGAAATGAAAATCCTAAAACTACAGTCTCGTGTTACATCTTTATCAGTGTTCTAGGGTGTTGTTATTCACACTGTTTCAAATATAGAGTTTGGGTAATAAACAGGATCATGTCCACTGGTTTTGTTGTGTTTCCTGTTGTAGAAGTTGGACTGCGTCAGCAAACACGGATTTTCTTTCAAATCCAGCATTGTTCGGACACTTTTCTTATCAGATCACCATTCTGTGTTTTGTCTGTACATTTCAAAATATTAAACTGCTTCAGCTTGTACATTGCGAACTCTCTCAGTCCAAAATGAACAACTCTAGACATAAACAGACTTATAAAGGTTGAGGACTTATGATGCTTCTTTTGTAAGGTTAAATTGAAAGGCCGTGGTCATACCTGCGGTGCTTGCTCAAGATGTTGAGTCCAAGTGCAGTCGAATTAAACGTGTGCATGCAATAAAAAGCTCCGCTGCAAACGGTCTACTCAGCAGTCTTTAGTACAGTTTCAGACAGACCAAACACGCTTACATGTATTAAAAAGTGCAGATTTAATCGGGCTAACACAATTATTCAATTTTCTCTACCGTCAAGTAAACGTAATGAGTGTGTCCCAGACAGCAACGAAGGACAGTGCCATCGAATGCATCATTCCCTGAACTGGAAACATGTAATCACACTGATCTCCAGAGCTCTTCGATTCCAGGCTAATCAATATAAATGATGCTGTAACAGCAGACACGAAAGCAGCTTAGTGACATTCATCATTTCTTCTCATTTTTTTCCAAGTGCTATTAGCAAGCCAGGTTAACTTAAACTACTGAAACGACCTGTAAAGCTACATGGGAGATGGATAGTGCAACTTTTCTGCCTGAAAATAGAAGTAATAGAGTGACATCAATATGTCACAACCGTCCTCCGTCAAAAACGATGTAAGAAATCCGTTCCCATATGGTCTTTGAAGTAACGACAGGTGTGAACGTCTACACATCTCTGCTGTCCGCTTGTGATCGGGTCACCCCTGGGACGCTTGATGATGCGTGGCATGCACAGGGATTTCAAAGAGGGATTTTGAATGGATTTGATGCACTTTGTCAAGCGATTCTTGCATTAATGTCAGTGCAGCATCTAAAACGTCTGTAATGAGTACCCTCATGCAATACCCTTTCCTGGTTGGGGCAGCTGTGTTTAGATGCCCCCGCAGCATGGTAGCTGAGGCAGTTTTTGAAAATGGTGAAAATCCAGCATGTTTTCTTTCAAGTAAACATTTTGAAGAGGTTTGTATTAACTTTCTTCCCTGTTCGCATGAAGAAGATATAAGAAGTAAACGCATAATAGCTGTTGTTCTAGTTCATGGGTACATGTCTGTGCATCAACACTGCATACAGGCTCATCTCTCATCATTTACATCAGTGGTATTTTAGCAGATACTGTTCTCCAAAGCCAATTAGCAGCTTAGGCACTATTATATCTGGCATCAGTATACATCTTGTGTTAAGTAGGACCGCTCCAAGTACAGGTGTTATTGGGTTCAAATGGGACACGTATGAATCCCAGGTGTGAACAGCATGTTGTGGTTTCTTAAACGTGATATACACTGGGGAGCAGATCAGAGCTGAAACATCACTGTGCAATATTGTACCATGACAACCTGTAAAGTTGGTTTCATATTGTGAATTTGCCCAAATTGAAATTGAATTAGTTCAAATCACTTAAAACCTGAAATACTGCCCCCGCTGTTCACTGCTGTGTATTACAGTTTGGGTTACAGCCTATGCTGTTGTGACCATGTATTTAATTTTTTACACTTTGCTTTGTTTTCCAGTCTTAATGATTGAATTTATTTTCCAACCACCCCCCCTCCCCCTCTTGCTTTGGTTTAGATCACATACCAACTGCGCTTCATGCTTAAAGCTCGGGTTGACCCAGTGCCTCATGCCAATGGGGCGGTCCGCTTCTTCTGTGACCCCACCTTCTGGGCCAAGAATGTCGTAAACCTTGGTAAAGAAAACACTACATAGTAGCAGATCAGTGCACTCCATGTACACTCAAGCTGAATCATCTCTTGTCTTCTCGTGCTTAGGGAACCTGGTGATTGAGAAGGTTCCCCCACCAGCCCCACATCCTCCCAACATGATGGTTGGGCAGCAGATTTCACCGGGCCACAACTCAGCGGGAAAACACCCTGGACAGATCAACCTAGCTCAGCTACAACTGCAACGCATGCAACAGGCTGCTTTTGTACAGAAACATCAGCAGCATCAACAACAACAACAGCAGCAGCAGCATCAGCAGCAGATGCAACAGCAAATGCGCATTGCCTCGCAAATGTCCCAGCATCCACGGCAGGGAGGACCACCTCAGATGATGCAGCAACAGCAGGTGTGTGGGTTACTTATTTTTTATATATATATATATTTATTTTTTTTTTATATCACTTTCATTAAAAAATGGATTTGCTGTATACTGAGGTAGATTAAAGTCCAAATGTTTGCTTTGAATTATGAGAACTTTCAGTTAAAAATCATTAGTATATTCTACATATGAATGACACAATCTGATAGGTTTGCTTTCAAGAAATAATTACCATAATAATTTCCTGAAGACGAGCTGGAATGCGCTAAATAGTCTATCCAATTCCGCTACATCCATAATATGAGAGATGGTGGGTTTTGTTTATTTTTTTTTTTAATCATGACAGATGATTTACAGTTCACCGAATTTACTCCATGGAAATACATGGAGGACAAACTAAATGAGATTTTTATGGTAGATGACACCACCTGCTCAGAGTGACCGTGTCCTGTGAGTCAGCTGTTTTGATTCAAGTGCTATTCATTCAGATTATTTCAAATATCTCCGAGATAGTAAGCCAGTCAGATTGCACCGCTCTCTTGCACCATATGCTAATAAATATTATCCAGCCCACAAACTCTCAAGAATGTTTGAATCAATTAAAGCGTTTTCATTTCGTCATATTCGACTTTTGTTAAGACACCCATTCCGAACTTTTGCACTGATCGTAACGACAAATATCCATAGCACTGTTCATATAGCAGCTTCATACTTCTCCAAATATCGTAAAGCCATGAGCTCAATTTTGTTGCGTCCGTGCTCACGTTCCCACACAGGCGCGCATGCACCACCACCATCAGCGCTGAGTGAGCTTGCACTTCGCAGCTTATTCTCTTACGTTACTTATGTATGCTTCCTTAAACTTGCACTGTTAAACATTTTCAAAGCTTTGCTTTTAGGCAGTGCCTAAATATTTATATTATAAATGAAAGAAAAGCTTGACCGAAGTTTTATATACACATAAGCAGAAGTTAAACCAAGGCGCTCTTCTAATATTAAAAAGCTTTATTAGTAAATGCTTTGTTCATAATGGCACTCGAAAGAAAAGCCAGCATGTTTTAGTTTCAAACTGGCCTTCTTCAGGGCTAATCTGTAAATGAAGTTACGGCACCCTTTTCTAGCCTGGGTAGTAATTAGCGTCATGACACTCGGCTGGAAGAGGAGGAGCAGCCTGGGCAGATAGTAAGCGCCTAAATAAAATTCAATAAATCTAACTATATAAACATAAATCATATCCATAAACATTTAATGTTTTCCATACATTTCATTTCTTCAGTGTAACTGGGTTTACTTCGAAATAGCCAAAATACAAAGGTTAAACGCCGTATAAAGTTAATGTTTGTAGTAGTATTAGTGTTGGGAAACACTAGTGTGAAATAGCAGTGAATCCTCAGCCAAATATTTAAATTAGTACGCTCATTAATGTCCTGATTTGTTTTCATTATTTTTTACCCGTGTTATTCATTACCGCTAATGGGCCTCCTCTCTCTGTCAGCCTCCAAGACTCATCAGTATGCAGTCTCTGCCAAGGGAGGGTGTTAATGGCGGACCCCACATGTATCCCCCTCCCCCTCACCTGCGCATGGCCAACTCGCAGAACCGAATGACTGTGGTCCAGCCCCGCATCAACGGGCAGCCGTATCCCATGATGCAACCGCAACTTCAGAGACAGGTCAGTGTGGTACCCTTCCTATTTTGGAATCAGAGGTTGTAACTTCTTTCCCTTTAAAAACGTCCCACCTTCTGTTCCCCATAGCATTCCAACCCCGGCCACGCCGGTCCTTTCCCTGTGGCGTCCCTGCACAACGTCAGTGCTGCCAACCCCACCAGCCCTACCAGCGCCAGTATGGCCAGTGCCCATGGCCACCGGGGACCCACCAGTCCTGTGGTGGGTTCCATCGAGCTCATTCCTTCAGTGACCAACCCTGAGAACCTGCCCTGCCTCCCTGATATTCCTCCCATTCAGGTACACACACACACACACACACACACACACACACACACACACACACACACACACAGTGCTCTTACACTGATTTCACCTCTGGTGATTTGTACCAAGTTGAACCTACTGAACTGTCTTTTTTCCCTCCCTGCTTTATATCAGCTGGAAGATGCAGGTTCTACCATGTTGGACAATCTGTTAAGTCGCTTCATCTCTGCTAGCACACAACCCCCGACTCTGGCATCCAACAACAATCTCAACTCGTCACCAGGCCCCTCCACGCACTCTCCAGGGTCATCAGGTACTTCAAGCTAATGTACATCAGTAATGTGTTCAGAAAATAAATATTAGTAGTCGTCAAAAGAATAAGATAAATATTTTGTGCCAACCAGTAGAGTAAGATTGTGATCAGGTGAAGAGATTCTGTATGTATGTATGGCTGATGTGCATGTTTGTAATGCTTTCCCCAGGGTTATCAAGCTCGCTCACTCCTGCACGGCCATCCAGCTCGTCCAGCACAGGAAGTCGGGGCAGGTAAGTAGTGCAGTGCTCACCATACTGGGGCAATGTTTTTCTCTTCATGTTGATCATTAGGTCATTTCCCTAAAAGCTTTTTTAAGCAGTATGTGTGGGTGATATGCACACAGTGGTCTTTCACACAGACGTGAGTCTAAAATAAATGTTTGTGCGCATGCGTGCACACGCACAAGAGTGTGCACAAGTGTATGCATGTATGTGCATAACCGTGTGTGTGCCTGTTTGTATGTACTGAACTTGACAGTATTGTTGGACTGTCGGACTTGTTTTAAATGTCCCCCACTAAACAACATGAAAAAAGTTTTTTAAATTAGTGTGAATGCACAGTCATTAAGTTTAATACATTTCCAACACATCCATGAAATCATCTGTCATTCATGTTCATCTTATTCTTGCTTTTTCGTCCGTTCAATTTTACCCCTCAGCCCTCCAGTGGGCGTGAGAGGTATTGTCACGACCGATGTTTGTCTCTCTCCATACTTGCACATCCATGCAATTTAACTCAAATTGCCATCACCAATCATTATTTTTGGGGCGGATATTGGGACTAAGTAACTACACAAACCAATTGATTTTTTTCACCCACGCCGATATCCAGTATGGCTGCTGCGGGATGAAGGGTTTTGCTCGCTTTGTAGGGCTATTTTTTTTTTCTCCCATTGATGGTGTTACATTTTTGCCCCTATTGAAATGAATAAGAGCTATACTGCTTGGTCACAATTCTTGAGAGAGTCAGCAAACATCATGAGGCTCACACACATTTTCTTGTAATTATTAGTAGCTTTATTGTGGATCACTTTGTTGTGAAAACATTCTTGTGTGTGTTGTAGCCGAGGGTCAGCAGCCAGTTCAGGGCCCGGGAACACAGCTGCAGAACAGGTGAAGGTCAAACAAGAGCCTGGAGCGGAGGAGGAGTGTGGATTCTCTGGGGCCAATGTCAAGTCCGAACGGGGCAAAGATGGCCGACGGAGTGCTTGCATGGTATTTTGATTTCTCTCTGTCGCTTTTAGACTATGTTTGAAATGATCCTGATAAGAACCAGTGAAGTACATTTTGAGAAATATCAGTAGTGTTACGGTGAGTCACAAATAACTCCCAGAAACTCTTCTGATTGATGATGCGTTAAGCTATCAAGCATCGTACTCGTCTCAAGGCCTTATCACACGTGATTTGAGGCACCCAGATTTAGAGGACAGGGATAGTGCAGTAGATGATAAGCTCAGTGTGTGTCAGAGTTGTTCAGCCATTTTTTTTTGGCTGTACGTATATGGTGGACTATAAGGGATTCATGGTGCTAACCCTGGCTTTGTTTATCGATTTCTATTTCTTTTTTTCTGTTTTCTGTATTCCAAATTCAAATCCTCGCCGGGACATGAGTACAGTAATGTGCAGAGCGGGACCAGTGAAAATCCATACCTGGGTGTGGTCAGGGTTTTGTTCACGGGCAAACTGACAAACAAATGTCAGTACTTATAGCACTAACTCTGAAAACCCATTTTGGGTGGAGATAATTATTTAGAAATTCCTGTCAGGTTAGCATAACGCCAGCACGCTAGTTTTAAAATGCCACCATGTTCTTATATGGGAAGATTCCTTATATGGATTCCCATGTTTCATCTCGAAGCCCTTAAAGACACACCTCCTGAGAGCTGTTATTTTAATATATAATAAATAAAACCTTGTTTTCTCCTTTCTGTCTCGACCTAGATATTCTAAAATCGAGCTGTCTCTGTGTAGGGTAGGGTGTGGGGTAGGGTTGGGCAGTGTCATGGCCACAGCAGGTTTGGTGAAAATCTGTACACGTGTGTAGTCAGGATTTTGTTTACAGACAAATTAACAAACAAATGCCAGTGATTACATCACCACCCCTAAACCCAGACGGTAATTAAAGTAATTGTAGTGTAATTAGTTACCTGTTCCTTTGTTTACAGGTTTATTTATTTGTTTTAGAATTATATAATTTAAAAAATTCATTTATAGCTATGCCTAAATTCTTGCTCTCTCTTGCATTATAGCATAAACACTCATTTTCCCACCAATCTGTCTCATCATGTTAGCAATAAATCAGATCGAAGAGTTCGGCGGGTATTTTTACCTGAACATCATGTGATTATGTCTCCATGCCGGTGATAGCCAAGGCCGGATGCTTTCTGTTTTAGGGTTTTCAGTCCATACACCTGTCCGTCCAGGCCATTATTGTGAACACGATATCTCGATAACGCTTTGAGGGGATCTCCTCAAAATTTAAACAAATGCCCACCTTGACTCAAGAATGAACTGGTTAGATTTTGAAGGTCAAAGGTCAAGGTCACCGGGGCATCATGTGGGCCATCCATAAACATGACGTCACAAACGCTTTGAGGATTTTTCAGCAAACTTTGCACAAATGTCCACCTTGACCCACGGTTGAACTGCTTACATTGTGGAGGGCTAAGGTCAAGGTCACTGCATTCTCGTGTGCCAATTTTGTGAATTTAATATCTCGAGAATGCTTTTGAGAGATATTCTTCTAACATACGTACAAGTTGAATCTGATTCAAGTATGGATTAATTTCTCAGGTCAGAGGTTAAAAGTAAAGGTCTGTACAGCATTATGTGCACCATTTCTGTGAACTCTGTATCAAGAAACCTTAAGATTTTTCTTCAGACTTTGCACAAATGTCCACCTTAACTTAAGGATGTACTGATTAGATTTTGGAGGTCAAAGGTCACTGTTGCTTACTGCCTAGAGAGAGATAACTCTCAAGTATCAGTTCTAATTAATGATCAGTGTTTTTATTGGTCGGCCAGTATTAAGCCGTTTTGGTGGGTAAATATTTTCAGACTTGGGGTTCTTGATAACATAAGGTTGTATGTGTGTGTAATATATTATAGAAATAAATAATTAGAAAACTGGGACAGATTTTTTCTTTATATGTTGCTATCTGGAGCTTTGTGCTCGTGTTACAGACTGTCACTCATTTCCTTACTGTGTCCAGATGAGCAGTCCAGAAGCCAGCTTGACTCCTCCTCTCCCTGTGCTGGGTTCCGTGTCGACCGGTTCTGTGCAGGACATTTTAAGGACGTTGGGCGAGAACATTAAAACGGAGCAACAGAGCGAGAGCCATCCGCCGTCCTGCAGCAGCACGCAAAAGCCAAGCTCCAAAAGCAGCACTCATTTCACCAACGGGACTCAGACCACTCTGTTCTCCCATCGCTCTCAGAGGAGCAGCCTCAGCGGCTCTCAGGCCAACGCTAACAGCCAGACGAACACCGAAGGAAAAGAGGATGACCCGAATGAAGACTGGTGCGCGGTGTGTCAGAATGGAGGAGAGCTCTTGTGCTGTGACCGCTGCCCTAAAGTCTTCCACATCACCTGTCATATTCCTACACTCCGCAGCCTGCCCAGGTCGGTGCCAGCTTAATGTACTGGTTGTACTTGCTCTGGATTTTTTTTGGACGTGGTCTGCATCTAGCTGTTTATTTTTAATATCCATGATATGTGAAGATCGTATTGAATATAGATTAAGGTGCATGGGTATTGGTTCCTGGGCTGAAAAATGGAATTCCGTTAAAATAAAGTCCCTCTGTTAAGATAGCAAGTCTTGTCCACAAAATTATTGTTTTATGTTAGCATGTCTACCTTCACTGCAAGAAGGTCCTGTGTTCGATTCCCGGGATTGGGAGTTTATATGTTCTTCCCGTGCTTGCATGTGTTTCCTCTGGGTACTCTGGTTTCCTCCCACAGTCCAAAGACATGCACGATAGGATAACTGGCTGTTGCAAATTGACCCAAGGTGTGAGTGTGAATGGTTGTGTGTTTGTTGGCCCTTCGATGGTCCGGTGTGCTGTTCAGGGTGTACCCTGCTTTCACCCGGTGTCGGCTGAGATAGGCGCCAGCATCCTAATAGGATTAAGCAGTTTGGCAAACGATATGATGTGCATGAGATGATTTTGCTTCTTTCCTTTTCTTTTTTCCATACAGTGGAGACTGGATGTGCACATTTTGCAGAAATCTAACCAGTCCTGAACTGGAGTATAATTGCGATGATGATCCTCCAAGTAAGAAAGACCAGAGTGAGCAGGGTCTGAGTCCTGAGGAAAAGAGAGTGAGTTCCTGAAAAGATGAAGCATATTAAAATAAAAAAATGAATAATTACAAATCATACCTCTTTCAGCACAACTTTGAAATCAGTTTTTGGTACTGCAAAGTTTGGATCAGAAATAAGGTTTTGTTGGGTTTTGATTTCTTTATTTCTTTCTATCCAGAGATGTGAGCGTCTGCTGCTTTATTTATTCTGCCATGAGTTGAGTGCAGAGTTTCAGGAACCTGTTTCTTCTTCGGTAAGATCACCACAATGTCATTTTATTTAGTTTATAAGAAAAAAAAAGAAGGGGGTGGGCGTGGGGGGATTTCTTGCCTGCTTTCTGTGTTTATGTTGTGGATGGACTAATCTACTGTATAGTCTACTTATTATAGTGTATTTTTTTGTAACTATCGAGGACGTTTGTAAGAGCTGCTGGTTTGTTTTTGATTGTCAGAAAGTGTTGATTGATTTCCTCTACAGCAGCTCTGGACGAAGTTCCGGCAGTAATTTAAATCACAGATTTATAATAATGCGCTCAGATTTACGTTAATTTCCTCGGGGAAGAAATAACACACACTGAAATAAACCCTGATCGGGTGATTGAAGGTGCTGGTCGTATGTCACCCTGGAAGTGTTTATTTCATGATGTCCATCTTATACATATTATGCAGATGTTTAGTAAGGAAATAATTTGACACAAAATATAAGAATCTTTGCATTTTTTTTTTAAACAAACAACTTTGGTTTTGTTTATGATGTAGTCCGTAAAAACAGTCTGTTATACAAAAATGACAGATAGAATGCTGTAATTGACTAATCAGACTTAAGCATTTAATAAAGCTTGTATAATAAGAAAGTGGACAGTGGTGGCTCAGTGGTTAAGGCTCTGGGTTACTGATCCAAATGTCAGGGGCTCAAGCCACAGTACCACCCATTTGTCCTTGTTGGGTCCTTGAGCAAGGTTCTTAACCCTCAGCTGCTCAGTTTTCAGCTCATAAATTGAATAAAAAAAAATGTAAGGGTTTCCCAAATGACAGTGTAAACACACGGAGCCAGCAGTTACCACAAAATAAACCCTGACAGGGGATAAGGTGTGAATGATTGTGTGTGTTGTTCTGCGATGGTCTGGGGAGCTGTTCAGGGTGTACCCTGCCTTTGCCCAGCGTTGAATGCAATAAGCACCAGCCTCCCCATGACCCTAATGGGATTAAGTGACCTGGCAAAAAGAGTGAACGAATCATTGGTCCCAGGTTCTCAACTTCTTGTTGTGTAAGAGCAATGAAACATTTTGGAGTATGCTGCTGTAGGAAAAGAATTAACTTAAAAGCCAAACAACGCACCTAGTCATGCTTTATCACGTATTAATTTTAAAGCCAGCTCAGCAAAACAGAATTTCTCTTGCAGTCTGTGTCCAGATGCCAATCAGACATGTGTTTGGCTGTTTTACATTTCCAAATTCCATACAGCCCAGATTTACACTTTGGCATCTTCCCCAGGTCCCCAACTATTATAAGATCATAAAACACCCCATGGACCTGAACCTGGTGAAGAGAAAACTGCAGCTGAAGCACCCGCAGCACTACCAGAGCCCCAAAGAGTTTGTGTACGACGTTCGTCTGGTGTTCAGCAACTGCGCCAAGTACAACGAGGTGAGTGGGAGCATGTCCACGCCAGCTAAGGGTTCGGGACTCATTGCATGCATGAACACGGATAGTGGTGGTTTTATTTTGTGTGTGTGTGTGTGTGTTGGATTTTATTCTCCTCCCCAACCCCTTGCAAGTGGTTTTGAATAAACGCATAACCAAACAATTAGATGTAAATGTTTTGGTGTCAGAATCAGCACAGACAGCAGTGTGTTTTGCATGAGTCTGATGCACCATGTACACTCGACTTTTCTTTCGTCACACACCCATACTAACAAGTGAATGGACCTGATATGGCTGTGAACATTATGGTGTATTTTCTTAATGCAAATGGCTGTTCGGTAATTCACACACTTTCCCCACACGTACACACGTATTATATTTGTGTAACACGCACTGCACGTTTTTGTTTACTTTTTTCCTTTTTTTTTTTTTTTACCCCCTTCTCATTTCAAGTGAAATCCAGATGTTGGTGTTGAGTTCATTGTTCTGGCACTTTCTCACAGTAATTTTACCAAAGCCTTGGCTAGATGAAAGAGCCTGCTTATTCAAATGACATCATTTTTACATAAATATGTAAAATGGTTCCACTTAACATATTAGACAAACCAAAGCGGCGAGTTTTACACTATGAAAATCATGGATAAGCAAATAGATTTAAAATGCAAAACTTATACCCCCTCTGTCATATCTGTTATTAATAACCAAGCCTAAAACCCACCCGCATTATAAAGCCTTATTTCCCTGGATAAAGGAATAAAACATGAGTGGGTGGGGGAGTTAGAGGAAAATAATCAGGAGCTGATGCTGTTCTACTGTGTTTTATTCCTCTTATACCACAGATTACAGAGGTGTGTGTTAGGCAGTGCGTTCAACCACCACCTCCACAACGGCATCTGATGTTTATAATAATGATTATCCCTGCAGTTCACAGTCCGTGCCAAGGCACATCATAGTACTGCCAGAGGCTTATGGCACCTCAAAACGTACTGTCACATGTCTGTAGCTCCTACATCATACCGGATTTGCATATTGGTGTTATTTACTTTTGATCTAATTATCAAATATTTTTTTTGTACAAAATGTTTTGATCTCCTAGCTGCCCCTTTCAGTGTCTTCACTTCAGTGACGTTTTGAAATTCGTTGTTATTTATACCTGGTATTAACATTTCATGGTGGTTTTACAGTGGGTCAGACGTATATGATCACATATTTCCGTAGTATATCCAATAGCAAGGAAGCATTTATTTAAAACAATGAATAGCCGGTTAGATAAAAGTGGAAAGGACTTGCACATGACTAAGTGACTAAGAACATTGGAGTGGCAGAAATGCACCAGCATTAACTTTACTTATTTTATGGCACGATGAGGATAGACCATTCTGGAACGCATACACTTTATCTACGTCTGTCAAAAATATAACCTCATCTCTTTTTTTTGGGGGGTTAGACCACTGTGGCTCTCCGCCCTTTATATAATTGGTCTATAATTTTACTCTTGAATGGAGCAAACCTTAATATGAACAGCTAACATCAGTCCTTTTCAGGAATTCGTGATTTCAATTCACCAGAATTTAAGCAATCATACTGCGTTCTGTGTGACCTTAATTTTAACCAGTCACCGCATCTTTTTCTACAAGTTTGGCCAATTTGTTTAACAATGAGTTTCACTAGTATTAGCACTCATTTATTTATGCATTTTAGACTGTAGTTGTTATAACACGTCCACGAAATCCTGGACGGACTGTAAAAATCAAACTCATTCATTCGCTCTCTCACCTCTTAATCCTGCAAGGGGCGTGGGGAGGCTGGAGCCTATCTCAACCAACACTGGGTGAAGGTGGAGTACCCCCTGAACAGCTCGACTATCGCAGGGCCAACAGACACGTAACCATTCCTACTCACACTTAGGGGCAGTTTGAAACATTCAGTTAGCCTAACATGCATGTCTTTGGACTGTGGGAGGAAACCGGAGTATCCGGAGGAGGAAACCCACGCAAGCAGAGGGAGAGCATGCAAACTGCACACAGAAACGCCTTAGCCTGGGACTTGAACCCAGGACCTCCTTGCTGTGAGGCAGACATGCTAAGCACTATAAAACCGTGCCACCTCATACACATTCGCTTATTTTTATTCTTAATTATTATTTTAATTTTTTTACATCAAAAATCTGCACGACTCAGTTTGTTCTCATAAACCCTTTTTTTTGTTTTTTTTTTTTTTTTTTTTTTTTGCTTTGGTGCCATAAAAATGTTCTTGTCTTGTACTCGGGTTTCATTTTGTCCATTTTAAATATTCCGGCACTCAATGAGAAAATATGATCACGTTTTTCATTTCCTTTCACTTTTACTTTTTAGTTTCAACTGGACACCGTCTGTAGGGAGTGATGTAGTGAAGCACTGAAGCTTTTGGATTTGGTCACAAAAAAAGAAAAATTTATAGTTTTTAGTGTAATGAAGTAAAAAAAAAAAAATAATAATTGCCCGTACGGAGATTCCTTTGGGGGTGTAACAATTTGACATGATAATATACTGTAGGTTATGGAAATCAGCGTCATACTGATTATGCAGTTCATACAGTTGCACTGTTTGAACAGCTGGGTCACAATCTGCTCAGCCCCAGAGTTTAATTTTATCGAGAGGCCACGCTAATCACATGATTACATTATTTATCTTAGAACCTCAGCAATATTACTAGGAATTATCTGACTGCTCAGTCAGGTCACAGGTGAAGATTGACTGACACATTACAGATTGTATGGTTACACAACTCAGCACGACAACAACAGAGCAACAGTTGCAAAGTTACAGCTATAAAACGACACCAGCCATCCACCTCTGTTATGTACAGTGCCCAAGAACGAGGCTGTGGAATGCAGCAATGTTAGCCTGCCTTGGAGCTCTGCTTTCAGATTAAATGCTTTCCCAGGTGATGCTACAGGGCTTGCGTTTCAGTGATCATTTCCCACGTAGAGATTACATGCTATTGTACTGTTGTATGTCAAGGCAAATGCACTCCATGAAAATACTGGAGTGTGCGATATTGTATTTATTTCTTTATTGAAATAATTATTTTATTTTTTGGCCGGGTAGTGTATATAATCATTTGGGCTGAACAGATGTTAGTTAAGGTCCAAATAAAGGCAACCTGGCAGAATCAGTGTTTGAATGAGAACAATTGTTATAAGCGGAGTTAATTCAAAAGTCTTTCGGGTAAATGTGAGAGTAAATGTTGTCAGAATAAATGATAATCCAGAAATCTAGCCCCAGTCTTCATCTGCAAAGGCGAATCTATCTGCCCTGGCTGTCCACTCATGATTCGATCACCTGAGGAAGATGTTAATACCAGGTTTTAAAAGCAGCCCAGCACTCAGGTTTGCAGGTAATTGCTTTACCATCAGGTCTCTGACAAGCTTTGGTTGTTGAGACCAGTCATAATTTATCTACATTTATTAAGCACCTTAAAGGTCAATTCATGAAATGTCATCATGGCAGTCAGTCTTTAATTAAAGCAATTAGTGACTTCCAAAGGTGTCGGTCCAATAGTAGTGTCTCGTGTCTCATTTCCTTTTTTCTCGATCCGCTGTGTACCAGCTCTTCATCTCCGATCAGCATCCATGACATTCACAAACTTTTATTTATTTATTCAGGAACAAACATCTTCAGATGTTTTGTCGCTTCGTTTTTCCCTGCAACATGTATCTGTGACGGGAACATTTCCGTGACTTTACAGTATTCTTTCTTGTAATCACTCTGCTGAAATCAATGTCAAAGAAGCACTATATATTTATTATTCAATTAGAGATTTATTTTTAAACTTGGTTTTCAATGTGATAGCGAGGCATCAAAGGCTTTGGATTTTTTTTCCAGGAAAAGAGTAATTTTTTTTTTTTTTTTTTTTTTACCAAACATACATTTTTGGCCAGCTTGAATATTGTGCTCCTTGGACATTTTGTGCTCCTCAGATACAGTTGAGGTTGTCACCTCTCTGTATGTATGGTATAAAATATTTCTTCCTCCTTTCTGTTCTTTCCTTTTTTTTTTCTATTTTATTACACTGTTATCACCCCCTTTTTAGATGTCTCGAATAATCCAGGTATATGATGAGGAGAAACAGAATAATGTGCAGGTAAGCTGTTCCGTAACACAAACCGATGGAGGGTTGGGGCAGGTGCGTTGGCGTCCGAGCCACTTAACCCTCTGCTCTAATTCTCCCCTCTTTTGCTCTCCTTCATCTCTCACTTTTCTCGGTCTCTCTCTCTCTCTCTCTCTCTGCCGCTGTCTCTTATCTCCTCCCTCTTTCTCTTTCTCTTCTTTTTCGCAGGCTGACTCAGAGGTCGCCGAGGCAGGCAGGGCTGTAAGTCTGTACTTCGAGGAAAAGCTGGCTGTGATCTTTCCTGACCAGAGTTTCCCAGTGGAAGCGGAGAAAAGATCCCGGGAAACCAGCGAAGGCACCACCGAGGATGCGACAGAGGACTCAGACGATGACGTCGTGCAGCCGAAGAGGAAAAGGTTAAAGCCTGAGGAAAAGCCTGTGCACATAAAGTGAAAAGGATCCCACAGGACGCAGGAGCTGCAACACCAGTGTTGTTTTTTTTTTTTTTTCTTCTCTTTTTTTCCCCGTCTTCCTCACAGTTCCTCTCTGGCTTTCTGCTCTGCCTGACTCGCGCTGGACTCAGTGGCATCCAGAGCACACGTAACTGTCCTGCTTACTATGACGTTTTATTGTAAATAAGTAAAAACTATGAAACATCAGTCTTAACGTTTCTTTCAGGTTGTTTTGGGAGATGTCATCAGAAAAGTTGGATTTTGTCTCTAGTCTGTCTCGTCGAAAGGTGCTGACGAGGAATAAAAAAAAAAACCCTTGTATTTAAAATCTTTGTTTGGACTTGAGTAAATAAATGTTTTTGTCCCTTTCTTTTTTTTTTTTTTTTTTTAAAGAATGTCATATACACATTTGTAAATCTGTTGTGATTTATGCTTTATAAAAGGACTGAAACTCCCATTTGCTTGTCTTGCTGTATGATGAACATTTGCGGCTTATCTTCTCCTTGTATACGTGCATTTGTTCTGTTGCAGTTTTGTGCTCTTCTGTAAATAATAATCTCAGATTGAGAGGATGATAAGTGGTCATTTTTCTTCCCCAATAAAACGGTCACTACTGTATTTTCTCAAATCTCCGACTCCCCTTTCAGATGTATATTAAATGCAGGCGTGTTATAAAAGGTTTTCTTACCTAACTGAATTAAACAGGTTGGAGTCTGAACTATTCTGTTACAATAAAAGATCACCAAGATGTAATTTTTCAATAACTGATGAGGTTCAATATTTATTTTAATATAATGTGCCATTTTATTATTTACTGATACCGTTTGTAACCTGTAAAAAAAATTAAGTAAAAAGGTTGATTTTTAGATTGTAACTTGTAATAGCTCTATTTCAACCAGCTCTTTTCCTACTTTTAAATTTTTGTTGACATTTTCCTGGCCCTGAAACTAACTCCACCTCCAGCCATTGAGATCTTCATGAAGGCGTTTTCACTTTAGAAATTTTTCTTTGCATGATGTTGCCATTATTATGTATCTTTCAAAATATACATGGGTATACATCTACCCATGCATTCACTTACTTTGCTATGAAAAAGTAAAAAAAAAAAAAAAAAAAAACATTTGTGACACCTTTCAATTTTGTGTTAATGGTCAGAAAACAGTGTGTTATGAACCTTATGGTGAGAAATCTGAGCCATCTGTAGGTTTGAAACATAATGGGAAGCAAAAATCTGTTGATATTTGCATCTGGTAATGTTACCACCCATCTTACAAAGCTTTGTGATACCTATGTACTGTGTGTCTGGACCTCACTGCTTAGGCTGCTGCCCCCGCGACCCGACCCCTGATTAAGAGGAAGATGATGATGCTGATGATGTACTGGAGGTGACCTTAAACCATGATGTTTTACTTTCATACATGACTGGCTCTTTGGTGAACTCTGGATACAGCAATTTTCTAGATGGTCAGTAATACCATTGGTAGCGTAGCAATATGATACTGAATTAATAATATATCTCAAATACCATTTTTTTCCCTCTGTGTTTCTGCTAATAACAGTTTCCACGTGTTATGGTCTTGGTAAGCACATCATGGTGTTCTTGCTGTGTCTTGTACAGGACCTGTGTGGTGTATGGTGAACATTGTAAGAAATATGATGTAGAGTTGATGCTGAAGCAGACATTGCTAGCTATGAGTCCTAATGGAGCTTCTGAGAGAGTCATCAGGAGGAACTACAACTTTTGTGCAGCTAGTTTTGTGGATAGTTTTCTTTGCATGACCAAGCTCACCTATGTGTACCAAGGGCGTCTGAAATGTCTTACTACTGCTTGAAAATTGTTTTCATTTGCTTTTTGGAGATCTTGACGGTTTCTACAGTTTTTGCAAAAAAAACATTTTTGATAATTATATTTTGCAAATTTTACTAATTACCTTGATCCAGAATTTGACAAGACTTTTGTCCGGCCTAAAATGGATATGTTTGTGTTTTATTAGCTGTAAAAATTATAAATAAATGTACAATTTCCTATTGCTTTCGCAAAACTGTATACTCGTAGGATTGATGTAAGGCAGAGTTGATTAATGTCGGTGAGATATGGGCTTTTATACATGAATGTTCACATATGCGTCTTTTGTCTGTGACTATATATATATATATATATATGGTATCGATATAATACTTCAGTGTATTGAGCACTGTCATGTCATGTCATTTTCTGAACCGCTTAATCCTAATTAAGGTCACGGGGAGGGTGGCGCCCATTTCAGCCGACTCTGGGCGAGGGCAGAGTACACCCCGGATGGCTAGGCCATCGCAGGGCAGAAATACTACTTGACAAAAATCAGCAATGGTTCTTTTACATGCCTCACACCACAGACAGTGAGAGACATGGCCGGCCTTTGATAACCCAGTTAGCTGCACTGGGGGGACAGCAGTGACAACTGCTGATAGTGGAGCTTGAACCAACCCCCAACCTTGGGATCAGTAATCCAGCACCCTACCACCAGGCCACCACTGCCCGTATTGAGCACTGTTCGTTTGTGGATATCGACTCAGGTTATAATATAATATGTTATAATATAATATAATTTAATTAATATATAATAATTAATATATAATAATTAATATATAATATAATATAGTATGGTATGGATGGATAGATTAAAAACATGTCTGTTTTCTTTAGAACTGTTGCTCACAGGAATCTTTAACACTGATGTTAAATCTCGTTTTTGTGGTTAGAAGGTAGAATGTTTGATGGTTGTTAGAAGGTGGAATGTTTGATGATTGTTAGAAGGTAGAATGTTTGATGGTTGTTAGAAGGTAGAATGTTTGATGGTTGTTAGAAGGTGAAATGTTTGGTGGTTGTCAGAAGGTGGAATGGATTCCATAGAGAAGCCGTTTGGGAACTGAAAGAGTCGACTCTTCTGATTGAACTGATTCCATCCGACTCCCTAAAAAGCCCCAGGCTTTCCCTGAGCATGAACAGAGATCTGCTTAAAATGACAAGACTGACGTGTCTGATCTCCCTCTTCCTACTTTAAGATGTCCAGCATCCGGGACATGAGATTTCAGTAGAACTCTTAACAAGTGACGTGGTCCAGAGTTTGGGAAAATGAACAGCTGGAATCAAAGCCACGTGTAATCATTCACATCAGGACCAGAACTGTCCACTGGGGGCACTTCACTGATTCCCACAAACCTGATCATGACTCATTTCTATGGTTACAGAACTCCATTGTGCTGAATTGCAAAAGTTTGGGTCATATGACAAGCAGTCATGTGACGTCTGAGGTCGTGTCCTGAATCACTTCTATAGGATACAGAGTGCACTACATGATGCAGTGATACCGGTTCATGACCAGGCAGGAAGAGGTTACTGGAGATCCAGACGTTTAAGCCTGTTGAGAGGTGAGCTGAGCTGAGCTTTTTAACAAGCTGTATATTTCTGACCTTTTCCACTGTGAAGTGTTCCACTGTTATGTTGACTTGTGTTTAGGATTTTAAGCAGGAAATAAGTATGAACTTGGCACTTGAGGACACGTGGAAATTCTGGGACATTTTCTTATACTCAGAATTCTTATACTAATACATCCACCTCCAACTACAGCTAGGAGGTGATCACAAAAAGAACCGACTCTCCGATTCCAGCAGTGACAACCCGGTGATAGAGGAGCTCGAACCCCCGACCCAACTGGGATCAGTAATCCAGCACCCTACCACCGGGTCACCATTGGCCTCTATTATTATTATTATTATTATTATTATTATTATTATTATTATTATTATTGCTATTATTATTATTATTGCTATTATTATTATTATTGCTGTTGTTGTTACTATTATTACTATTATTTCTATTGTTGTTGTTATTATTAGTATTAATTCATCATTTAATTAATTTTATTGAAAAGATATTCCTGAGCTAGATTTGCTAACTGCATTAGTCACGTGACTGAGGGTTAATACAGTTGTTTACTCATTTTAATCTGTGAAAGTCAAGTCTAAGGTATAGGAGCTCATCGACAGAAAGTACAACTGTACAAACAAAGTATTGAAATGGAAAATTTACTGACTGAGTTATAATTATTAGCTACATCAGTCTCATGACTCCAGTGTGAAAAGTGTTCTTCAGTTCCCTGTTTTGATGATAGGATTCTAAGGCTTAGGAGTCTGTTCAGCAAAGTGAGTTTGATTCAGTTCAAGGTCTTGCTCAGAAAAAAGAATGATGAGGATGGCTGTGCTGATTGCTATTATTATTATTATTATTATTATTATTATTATTATTATTGTTAATGTTTTCATTATTAGTACTATTACTATAATATTATTATAGGTATTATGTTAACAATAATATTGATAATTCACTATAGTATGTAAAAGTCAGCTAGAAATTAAACAGTTCCGACTTAATCCATTAAATTAATAAAATGCTAAATAAATTATTAAATAAATGCAAAATTAGAGTCAGAAAAATGTATATAGCTGCTATACTGGATCTCTCACAAACTATTTTACAAAACAATTGGACTGACCACTGAGACACCACATTAAGTAATCAAACGTGTCCATAATTCCTTGTCATCACCACAGTATCAAATATTTAATTCTTTATTCTGATTAGTTGTCTAGACTGTGGTTTCACTTTTGGGAACTTGCATTATTGTGTGGAGTCGATTCTTTGAACCGACTCAACAGACTCCCAACACGAGTCTTCGGTTCAGCACAGCCGCCTTGTTTTGCTCGTTGAAATGAAACTGAAAAGCACCAAACTGCGGCGTTTCAATCGGCTTTTCTTACTCTGGTACCTCGTTGTACTAGAGTCGCCATTAAACAAACACATTTTTAAATGAAAAAATAATTTTAAAAATGATTGTTTCGATGTATTCGCCACGAAAGCAAATCAGAAACCAGATGAAACCTCTTAACTCGCTACGTGATTGGTTGGATCTCAAACGTCCTCTACCTCCTCGTTTAATGCACTGAATCACTCATTGTTGTAGTGTAACATGTGTGCCCTACCTAGTGCACTAGATGTGTAATTTGAAGTCATTTTAACTATAGCAGGCGGGGCAATAACACGTGCTGTGACGTTTGGCGTGGACGAGCCAATCGGAATGGAGTGCGGAAGTACTTGACATTGTTTTGATCGTTTGTTGTGTTCAAGGTGGAGGAATGTCTCCCTTTTTTAATGTGACGATCTGAGCTTTTTACATCTGTGTGGACTGAAATCATTTTAAAGCATTGTCTCAGCTGTGTAAGCAGGTAATATACATTTACATAAACGTTTATCTAACTAAGTCTCCTTCTTTCCAGTTTTATTGTGCTGTAAAAACAGTCATCTAGATACGGCCACGAGGCAAATCACACATTTATATTAGTGCGCATGCGCCAGAACTTTTCAATAACAGATAACTCCAGTTGACTTATTCCAAAGTCCTCACCTAATAATAACAAATATACCTGCAAGTGAGGGGCAGTGGTGGCCTGGTGGTAAGGTGCTGGATTACAGATCCCAAGGTTGGGGGTTCTAGGTTGGGGTCCCACTATCGACGGGTTCTCACTGCTGTCCCCCAGTGCAGCTAACTGGGTTATCAAATGCCGGCCATGTCTCTCACTGTCTATGGTG
>JAOUQZ010000030.1:12134705-12171253 GCA_028564935.1 Neosilurus hyrtlii
TACATGCACACATTATACACACACACACACACACACACACACACACACACACATATATATATATATATATATACGTGTGTGTGAGAAGTATTCATATACAGTATATGCTGTATAGAATGAAACTGTGTATAATTGTATATTTTTACTTCTATATGTAATGAAAAAGGTCACTGTGACAACTGAGAGTTCAAGGCCTAAAGATATGTGGGAAATGTTTATGTTTAAACGAACCAATTAGTGTGAGTTATCTGTTCTGACACCTCATTTTTCTCCTGCACTGTCAGACTCATGAATCAGGATAAAAGTGCTAATGGAGCTTTCAATCTTTCAATAGCAACATGACAACCGATTATCTCATCCGTTGAAATCTCTTTAGTTGACCATGGACTTTAGTCTGTACCACGCCACCCCCTCCTATTTCCCCTCCCTGCCACCAATACAGCCTACACGGCCTCTCTAATCTAAAAGTCTTCTTCCTGTTAGGACCCATAAACACAACATTTGCCACACACTGACGTACACTACAGTATTAAAAAGACGGATGGACTGATGGATGGATAGACTCCGCTGTGTGGTTCAGTGGGGTAAAGACAAGGATCAAGTGGTAAGCTGGTGTTTAGTGTGGCCTGATACGTTACAGCCAAAACGTTCCAGGAAGTTCAGGATCATTAATCTCTTTTCACTCTGTCTTCTAACACAACTCCTACTCCCAAAGGGTTTTGCAACACAAGACCACCCCTGCCCCTTCATCCAAGAAGTAAGCAAGCTATACATGTTGCTATTTATGGTGTTCCTGAAAAATGAATGAACGCTCAAACTCTTTAACCCGCTCGCCTCTCGGAGGGAGTTCAACAGTCCCGCTCTTTCTCACCCTGTGTGAAGAGAAGCCGTGTGCGGCATCCAGGCAAAGGTCCTGTTTTCCTTCTTTTGGATTTATAAGGAATTTTGATGGACGGCAACAGAAATAACAAAAATCCTCCCTATATCAGGATGGAGAAATGCTAATAATGGCTAATCCCAGTCACTCCCCCATGAAGACACAAATAATGAATCATGCGAGTAGCATCAAGCATTGGCACTCTGTTACAACAGTGTATTGTACATTTAAAGATTATTTGACGTTTTTTCCCCTCCACTGTGTCCAGTCAGCACATGTGTGTGTGGGATAAGGGGCTAGCTGAATTTCCTAAAAAGCCTAAATCCTCAGAGTCAAATATTAACTGCAGAACAAATAGAGCCGTAGCAAACAGTGAAACAGAGCAAACAGTTAGCAGAGCATCAGAGATGAGCCGTGTATCTCTCTCTCCTCCCATGGGACCCACTGATCGACCGGCATAGCCTGTAGATCAACACACACAGCAGATAAGGCATTGGAAAACAGGAAAGACAATTTTAAAGTCTTGTAGTTTATCAGTTTTACACAGACCAACCTGATCACTGGAGCTTTGCATTGATCTCCAGAAAGGACTTTGTGATGTCCAGATTTAGCTCCCAGTACAGCCTTGGTTCTTGTAGTGGTATCTAGAAACGTGCCCTGCACATTCAGGTGGCTCATAAACAGTTTCCAGCTGGACATCCTTCTCCATGCCAGACCTGCAGGGACCACCAGGGACTCGCCTCCGTTTCATGAGCTGCTCTCTGAAACCGTCACCAGAGCAGCTGTTGTGACACGTGGGACTCCTTCCATCCTATTCTCACACTCCTTATCCCATGTCTCTATGCACTCTGACCTCCTTAGACCTCTCCGCTCTGTGTTTGAATCAAAGCATCCACTAAATATAGATCCTCCAACTACAGCTATGACAGGGTCTATACTAGAACAGAGAGATTGAGGGGTGTGTGTAACAAACTCTTAACTGTGTCCTGATCTGCGTTAGACCTGGACGTCTTACACAGGCGTGGAGATGAGAGAGTGGATGGATCCTGAGATGGGCATGATGACCGGAGGCTACCTCTCTGGAGCAGATGCTTATGGCATTGCAGATCCGCAGTACTATGGTAAGGTTCTTCCTGTTGAATGTACTATGTAAATGTTTATACAGAGAAACCTAGCACTTTAAATGTCCAGTCTTTGGATCTAGCTTCCATGCTCATTTATATTTCATTTTGTTTCATTAGCTGGAAAATTCTTTAAGTAAATGTTTTCTATAAAGCAAAACCATTAAGGTACGCAATTAATGATTTCTAGTCCGAGATTCTTTCATTCATCTTCAGTAAACACTTTATCCTTGTCATGACCACACTGGATCCCGAGATTGTACCATGGGAATACTGGGTGTGAGATGGTAATAGGCCCTGGATGGACTGTCAGTCCATCACACCAATTAGCTATAACATTAAAAGCATTATTAGTGCTGACGAGTGAAGTGAGTACCATTGATTATGTCATTACAGCGGCACCTACCAGAGCAGCTGGGTGGCATAGTGGTTAGCATATCCGCCTCACCGCACGAAGGTCCTGGGTTCGAGTCCTGGGCTGGGGCATTTCTCTGTAAACTTTGTATGTTCTCCCTGTGCTTGCGTGCGTTTCCTCCAGGTACTCTGGGTTCCTCCCACAGTCCAAAGACATGAACTTTGGGTTTATTGACTGTTCCAGATTGTCCCTAGTTGTGAGTGTGAATGGTTGTGTGTGTGGGCCTGCAATGCTCTGGCACGCTGTTCATGGTGTACCATTCCTTCACCCAGTGTTGCCTGAGATAGGTCACCCAGCCACCCTGTGACCCTAGTAGGATTAAGCAGGTACTTTTCATAGGGCTACTGTAGCTTAAACTGTTAATGCTGGCGATGATGGAAAGAAATCAGAACACACAGGAGCCACAGGTAGTGTTAATGTTATGGCTGATCAGTGTGTATTTACAGACAGATGACAGCCATGTTTGTGGGGGATAGGAGACCAAACAATCCAGATAATATGATATGATCCCATGAAGGTGTTGAAGAGCATATCATGAGGACATTACCTAAAAACCTTAGGAATTTTGTGTGAGGATATATTTGGAATGCTTCTGAGGGGTGCACCAACGAGGTTTACTGCTATTATCCTGGAGATCAGGAGTTTGAGTCCAGGTTGATGCACACAGCCATTCATGGCACATTAAACCATCATTAAGCATCAATCACCAGCCAATCATGGGTGTCTGTGAGCTTATGCACTCGAGATCCCTCTGAGTGTGAACGTGCACGCACAACAGTTTGTAAAGATGAGGGCGGCCAGCATCACGTGTCTCAGAAGGGGCTTGCTTTGGCCCCTCCCTGGTTGGTGATGGCCACATGATAGGGAGACATACTTGAAGGGGGGGATTTTCATGCATGTTTTGTGCATTACTACTCAACCGGGCCTACTTTACTCATTTTGGGGCAATAATGTCATTACATCTTTTAGTGGTTTTCAGTAGTGCGTACTAGCCTGTTATAGTAACATGAAAGAAGCTTTGTCCTGCTGCTTGCTTCTACACACCACATATATTGTCATGTCAAGAGTGTAACATTTTCACCGTAATTAACTGAAATACAGAAATTATGTTTAAGTACTTGAAAAACATCCACTTGCATGTTTTAATGTCACTTGAAGTCTTCTTGTATACAGAATACTGCTATAATTATGTGATTTCATTGGAAGCCCTGAGTCACATAATGAATCCATTTTTTCCCACCCATATGGACATTTGGGATACAAAACTCTAGTGACCTGGGCTCGAACCCTGGGCCGTAGACCTGTGAGGCATCAATGCTGCCTACTTTGCCAGAAGGCATCCCCGTTATATTTATATAACTATGATATAAATATAGTAAAGTATGGTGAGGGTGGAACATTGCATTACGTGAGCAACAGTATTCACCAACATGGCTGTTTATATAGAACTCCAGTAGTTTACAAACAGATGCGAGCTTGGCCGTGTCACACAACAAATCCCAGGCTGAACAAGACAGAAAACATCTGGGAGAAAAGGGATGTGGGAGGATGAGTGATATGAATGAGGTGCTGTACCACAAACGGAGAACGGAAAAACATTAAATTCAGTGAAATGCAACAAAGCATGTGGATGTGGATGGACGGGGTGTTAAAGGACAACTGTAGCTTTTATTTTTAACTCTCACTTACTCTCTCGCTTATTTGCTGAACCCCTTAATTCTAGTAAGGTTGCAGGGAGGCTGGAGCTTGTCTCAGCTGACACTGGGCAAAGGGAGGGTACACGCTGAACAGTTTGTCAGACCATCACAGGGAACACACACACATCAAGGGGCAATTTGGGACAGCAATTAGCCTAATGTGGATGTCCTTGGACTGTGGGAGGAAACCAGAGTACCTGGAGGAAACCCACACAAGCACAGAAACATTTTGACACATTTGACAGTGAGATGTGCAAAATATGTATTTTTCTGAAAACCTATAACTACAATTCATAAAAAGTTGTGACGGTATGTATAATGCAGTTTTTTTTTTATTGTTTTGTCTGGTCAATTTCGTTCATGCAATTTTCTTTATAAATATACATCCGTTCCTGCATTTCAGTCTTCCAAATTAAGTTGGGACAGGGTCATTTAGAGCAAGTAATAAGGGTAAAACTACTAAATAATGATGTGATTTAAAACAGGTGATATCAATTATTATAATCATGATTTGGTGCCAAAGCAATGTATAAAGGGTAAGGGCACAAGCCTAAGCAAATCTAAGCTGATCTCCGTTCCTGCAGACGACAGTGCATCAATGACTGTCACTCATCTCTAGCTGATATCACCACATTGGCTCAGGATTACTCTGGCAAATCTTTGTCAATAATAATACAAAGTTATATCAACAAATCAACAAGTAAAAACTTTACTGTGCAAAAAAAGAAGCCTTATGGTTACTGTATTCAGAAGTGCCATCTGCTTCTGAAGTGAACCATCATACGGTGGAAATGTGAAATGTGTACTGGCATCAGATGAATCAGTATCTATTTATTGGTTGACTGATTGATTGATTGATTGAGAAATAGATGCTATGTGCTCCAGACCAAAAACAAAAAGAATGTTACCAGCAGGACATCCAAAAGCCAGGGTATGTCATGGTATGGGGTTGTGTCAGTGCCCTGGACAAACATTTCTTAAACTGATGCAGCTTAAGGCAGAAAAAGTGCACTGAGATTTTGGAGCAGCATCTTGTCCAGGGATGCCCATTTATACATATTTCAACAAGACAAAACCATAATCTGTGCAAAAATATAGCTGCGGAAGAAGAGTGCGCAGGTACTTGAATTGCCTGCTGGTAGTCTTACCCTGTCTCCAATTAAAGATGTGTGTCAGATTTTAAAACAAAAAAAATCCGATAAATGATGCTGTACAGTTACACACTTTAAGACCTGTTTGCAGGAAGAACTGAACAAAATAACACCTGAAATATTTAATTACTTGGTGTCTTCAGCCTCTAAACATCTTTTATAAATTGTGAGTGAGGAAAAAACAACATATAATCTTCTGTGTTGTTTTGAGTGAAATGTAGGTTAAAGATTATTTGCAAATCATTGTTTTTAGCCATGGTTGTGCGTGTGTTGGCCCTGCGATGGCCTGGTGAGCTGTCCAGGGTGTACCCCGCCCTCGCCCAGAGTCAGCTGAGATAAGCACCAGCCTCCCTGTGACCCTAATTAAGCAGCTTAGAAAATGAATGAATAAATAATGTGAAAGGTGAAGGAAAAATTCTGAAATATTCTATTAAATTTGCAGCCAAATAAAAAAACTGCATATGGGTCTATGGTAGCGTTGTATGGCGTATTGATGAACAGATTAATTTATTTTTAAGTGTAAGTGTGAATCAGATCAAGCCTGTCTCGCTACCCAGATGTGTTTCAGACGCAGGGCCAGTGGTAGCACGTGTTCTCTCTGTGGAATAGCTTGAGAAACCCTTCAAATCTCCAGCCTGTTCTCATAAGGCTGACGTTTTGCTCTATATCGATTCAGCCTGATTATTAAAAGGTCAAAACCTGACGCAAGCTAATATCATAAACATCACAAAGCTCTTCAGCTGCATCCTGTTTCCAGAGTCACTCAGTGGTGCACAGGGTCTTGGTCTGAATCTTGTCTCATCCCAGTGGTCTCTTTAAAGCCGTCAAATAATTTCTAAACCACAGTCTGAAGATGTGCAGCGTGTTCCAGTGAGCATTTCCTTGTACTCAGTCAGAATCATTCTGACCTCCTTTTGCGCACCCCATTGTACCACATTTTAAAATGTATTAAAATTATTATGACATAATAATGTGCCGTCTTCACTTTTCACAGATGTGCTGGTGGATCCGTTGGGATATTCATACCAAGACCTTGATGTACAGGCGTTTCCTTACAGCCAGCAGCACTACAATGCAACAAACATGCAGGTCTCAGTTTATGGACCTCCTAGCTCGCAACCGTGTAACCCATCATACCCGTACAGCCCCCAGTGTCCAGAGCCTCCATGCCAAAATGACATGGAGCTGCATGGGCAGGTGAGAAGCAGCATGGTCACAACACCGGGCATGAAGAGACCCCGGCTGGGGCCTGGATCTCGGGTCAGGGTTCAGGATGAACTGTGTGTGGTGTGTGGGGACAAAGCTTCAGGATATCACTACAATGCTCTTACCTGTGAAGGCTGCAAAGGTGATGTGCTGATTTGTTATAGTAGGAGTTGAAAATTTTTTTTGGTAAATTGTGTATTTCTAGGGAAATATTCTGTATTTTTAAATCTGACTTAAAGGAAAAAAGCATTATTTTAACTTAAATGTGCAAAAAATATTTGGTAATTGCAGAGTATTACCATGTATATTTGTCTTTTATTTTAAAAAAGCACTTTATTACTGCCCGGCATCAGAAAATAATTTTTTATATTATTATATACAGTTTTCAGGTGGCACAGTGGTTAGCATGTCCACTTCTAAGCAAGAAGGCCTGGGTTCGATTCCCGGGCTTCGGGGCCTTTTTGTGTGGAGTTTGCATGTTCTCCCTGTGCATATGTGGGTTTCCTCCAGGTACTCTGGTGTACCCCCACAGTCCAAAAACATGCACAGTAGGCTAACTGACTGTTTCAAATCACCCCTAGGTGTGAGTGTGAATGGTTGTGTGCGTGTGTGTGTGTGTGTGTGTGTGTGTGTGTGTGTGTGTGTGTGTGTGTGTGTGTGTGTGTGTGTGCTGCCCTGAAATGGCAGATGGTGATGCTGAGATGGGCACCAGCCTCCCCACGAGCCTAATTAGGCTTAGAAAATGAATGAATGAATGAATGAGCTTTCAGATATTTTTGCACAATATACTGCCACATAGTTATATTATCACATTTGTGGTGGGAATATTGATTCCTGATTCCACAGGAATGTACCACAAAAATCTATATTTACATGAGAAACGAATATGTTATACTATGTAATATATATATTCTTCTTGGGATTAAAAACATTCTGAGTGTATGATGTTTAATTGATTTGGCGCAATTGCTGAAATCATTGTCTTGTCTTGCTTTAAAATGGAAAAACAAATAATAGAAATCTCATTTTTGTTTTTTTATCTTATGTTTAACTGGGGAAATGTTCCTCAGAACAGGCCAATAAAGTTGCATTTGTTGGGGTAAAAAAGCACAATTCCTGAAAATAAAGAAGTATGTTCTTGGAGTCAAATTGTTTCATTCCAAAATTTGTTCTGTTTCGTAAAATAAGTCTAAAATTCATCCGGCCTGCTAGGGCTAGCAATCTGTCTGTCCTGCTAGCCACACTTCTACTTGCCTCATATCACATTTGCTGGCTTCCTGCTCGCTCACTGATATGTGGTGTGAGGCCTGTTTCTCAGGGCGACCAATAAAGTTGTGTATTTTAAGGGAAAAAGTCCCACCTAATTCCTAAAAATAAAAATACATTCTTAGCATCAAATAATTAAATTTCACATTTCCAGGCTGTTTTTGGAATAATTATAGAATGCAGCTAGCGTTAGCTTTTAGTTAGCTGAGACACTTCAGAGCACACAGAGGTACCTGACTGAGTCTGACATGGTTAAAAAAAATCCCAAAAAAAAGTAAAAAAAAAGATGTTGTGCATTCTTTTTGGTCATTTCTCTTTTCTAAAAACCTTTGACCAACTTTGATATGTATTTTAGTTATTTTAATTGTATTACTTGTATTATAACATTTCCACAGATGTTGCAACAGTTGCTTAATAATGGTAACATTTTCATTCCTGTGTCCATTCCAGGCTTCTTTAGGCGTAGCGTCACCAAGAAGGCTGTCTATCGTTGCAAGAGTGGCGGCAGCTGTGAGATGGACATGTACATGCGTCGCAAGTGCCAAGACTGCCGACTGCGCAAGTGTCGAGCAGTCGGCATGCTAGCTGAGTGTGAGTTAGCTGAGAATGAGCCAAGTGTGACTGAGCTCCTTCAGCTCATGAATGGTCGATAAAAGATGGAATAAAACATAATGGGGTGTGAGCTAAGAGAAAATTTAATCTGTTATAGTAAAAGTGATGAGGTGCTGTGATGTAGCCAAATGTGAACCAGAGCTGTTCTTACCCATGAAGCTGATTATCTTTCAGTAATAATTGAATGTGGGCCTTTAAGACTTCATGTGTATGGACAGAATCTGTAGTCTTGTGGAACAGTTTTTTTTTATTATGGATTGTGTGATGTTTATATGATACTGACTCCACTGGGTTTAAGCCTGGCTTCCTCTGAGATTTATGAGCAAAATAAAATCAAAGTGATGTCATGCAGGAAGTGATGAGGACTCAGTACCCAACTGATTATTTTTTTCTCTTTGAGTTACTTTGGCTCTCAGGAGAATGAATACTTCCTGTAGATGTAATTCAGACATAAATATTTGATTTTGTATGTACGCCAAATCAGCTGTTACGTGTCACTGTATTGTAACAGTGTGTGTTTGTGTTTGTTTGCTAGCAGGATTATGCAGATTTTGATGAAAAAACTATCACAGGCAGGGTTTTGGACAAGGAAAACTCTATTAGATATTAGAGATGATCCAGATGAAGCTCTGGAACCAGGAATTTTTAAAGGTTTTTTTAACATTGTGAGATTGATTTAACGATTGTTTGGAAGTGAGGTAATACTGTGTACTTTTTTATGTTTAGTTTTTTATTTGAATTTAATTAATTTCAATTTAATTGCGCTCTCTGCATGCTTTTGTTTGGGTCATAGATAATTCTCTGCACAGTCGCTGACATGATCGTCTGTGTGTTGACAGCACAAATTTAGCAGGTGCAGCAGCAGTTCTGTGTTCATTGTTCCGAAATAGTATGAGTAGTGGAACTTCATGCATTCACCATTTCATACATTAGGTTAATGCGACCCTGAATGTGTGTACCCAATAATCTGGCCACTAGGTGTGTGTGTATTTACTAGAATATAAAATAGATTGAGATAGTTGATTTGCACTGTTCATCGCTTTGATCTTTTCCAACAGGTCTATTGACTGAGGTACAGTGCCAGTCAAAGAGGTTAAGAAAGGGGGCCAAGCACAGAGGAGACTCGCTTTCAGTGCTCACCACTGAGGATGAGGAAAACAATGAAAGCAGAAATGTGTCCTCCACCAGCAGACTGTCTGCACCAGCTCGGGTATGAGATACATTTCTAAAATCCTCAAGAGCTACTTTTCTGAAGGTTCTGAGATGTTCTTTTGTTTTATTTTGTGGATTTATTTTATTGTTTGGGAAATGTGATTTCTGCAAGCATCTGACAGATTTAGTCCAGAAATAAAGGCACAAAGACACTTTTGTAACGCAGGGTGGTGAGATGGGGTATTTGTTAGCACCTGTCACCTCATAGGGTTTACACTTCATGACCAACTATGGCCTACTTCCTCTGGGCACTTTGGTTTTCTCCCACTGTCCAAAAGGCATGCAGATTTGATTTACACAGTTGTGTACTCAAAATTGTCCACTGCACCCTTCCTTTTGCCTGAACTCAGCTGGAAATGGCTCTAACTCCCAGCAATCTTTTTCATTCAATTATTCATTTTCTAAGCTGCTTAATCCTAATTAGGGTAGCTTGAAGGCTGGCGCCTATCTCAGCCGAGGGCGGGCCGAGGACGAGGTACACCCTTGACAGCTCGCCAAGCCATTGCACGATCAACATGCACACAACCATTCACACTCACGCCTAGGGGCAACTTGGAAGAAGCTACTGTGCATGTTTTTGTACTATGGGCTATGGGTGAAACCGGAGTACATGTAAAAAAAACTTACACAAGTACAGGGAGAACATCCAAACTTCATACAGAAATGCCCTGAGCCCAGGAATCGAACCCAAGCCTTCTTCTTGCTGTGCCACTTGTGCCACTGTGCCGCCCTCCCACCAACCTTTAACAGATAAGTGGTATCGATGGTGAAAGGATGTATGGTGGGCGGCACGGTGGTGTAGAGCCTAGCACATTTGCCTCACAGCAAAATGATCCTGGGTTCAAGTCCTGTGCTTGGCTTGGACATTTCTGTGTGGAGTTCTCCCCGTGCATGCGTTGGTCTGGTTTCTGCCCACAGTCCAAAGCAATGCACATTAGGGTGTGCGTGCGAATAGTTGTATTGGCATTGCGATGGTCTGGCAAACTGTTCAGGGTGTACTCCACCTTCAGCCAGTGTTGGCTGAGATAGGCTAATAGGATTAAGCGGTTCAGCAAATTGACTCACACTTGAGTATTAGGAGACCAAGGTAAAGAGATGCGTTGCGGTAATCGTGTCATTACCAGTCATTATTGCTCCTTTACAGCATCCTTTATGCTTCAATCACACCAGGTTTCTTTAAAGGTACAGTGTGTAAGATTTAGCAGTATCTAGTGGAACCTAGTGTTGAAGTTCCAGATTGTAACCAATTGAAATATTACTCCCAACCCCTCCCCTTTAAAACAGGATGGTGGGCTCCATGAGAGGGGACCCATTCCCCATGTAGATACAAACAGCTTATACTAAGGTTCTGAAAACTCAACGACTTAAAAATAATTATGGAGTAATGTAAACATACTTATAGATGATATACTTAATTTCTAATAGATCCCCCAAAATGTTACACACTATACCTTTAACATATATGTTGAACATACATGTCTCAGTACCCCATGGCATCACAACTGTAAATCACACACACTGTTTAGATAATAATCAATCACTGACGAAGCCTCTCAGATAAGCGGCAGAACAAATATGAGACTAGATTTAGTTTAGGTCCCCAGACTTATCACCTGCACAAGACATTTTAATGATACCTTCTTTCTTACCAGTATTTCAATTCTGATTTTATGTTCTGTAACAATGGATGTCTTGCTTGGATTTCTGTGTGCATAAGGTTCCATCAGGATTGTCCAGAGAACAGAAATGTGTCCTGAACAGAATTGTGGATGCTTATCGTCGGTACCGAGCTCAAGAAGCTGCTCACCGGGTGTGTATGTCAGCATGGCGTGTGGCGTTAGTGTGTAGCATTTCACATCAAGTCACTGATTCAGCTCATGTCCAGGACAGCATATTTAACATATTATTATCCCCACTAGGACCTCGGCTAAAGGAGAATTAGGCCCAGTATAGGGTCACAAATTCTGCTGTGGAGGGTTTTCACAAGCTAGGTTCAAGTATGGTGTAAACTTTTTTTTTTCACATTACAAAAGCAGAGTAGCTGATTTTAGATAAGCCAGTATGAGTAAGATCCAGACAAAGAATTCCACCTTCTACTTTCAGACTTCCCAACAAATCCAATCCTCATTTAACCAAGGCACATGAACATAGAGTACCTGTTTACTTTTGTCATACCCGAGTGCCTCATGTTTCATTCACATGTAAGAAAACACCTACCATTATCATAAAGAATGTTAACAATGAACACAGATATTGTTAATACTCGCAGCTGTCCACTAGCTCACCAGCTTTAGCAATATGTCTGGAGGATTTGCCTTATGTTGTAGAAGAAGCCAATCACATACAAGTGAATCGTAAACAGACAAGTACAGCAAACAGACCAACTGAAATTATTGGGAGGGTTTTTTCAGCCCTGCTACTTTTTTTTTTTTTTTTTTTTTTCATTATTAGATCTTTTATTTATTTATTTTTCTGTGGGATGTAAAGAGAATTTCAAGAAATAGAGCAAAAATATTTCTGGAAAAAAAAAAGAAAATCACCTTTAAGTCTTCCAAAGAACCAAAGGTAATTAACTCAAATATTTACATTTACATTTAGAACATGTCGCAGAACTATGTATTTTAGCATCGGTATACCAAAGATATATACACTATCTGAACAAAAATGAATGGACACTTGACCATCAGAACCATATATCGCTTTTCCCCCAAAGTTGGTGCCACATATTGGTATTCTCAGTGTTTTTGTTTATTAACCACACTTTTACCTCGATATACTTGTCTTAATGATTTTTTTGGTTCTCATTGCCTACAGTAGCATTGTTCAATACATTTTCACCAAAAATTATAGAGAAGTAATTTTTTACTTCTTTTTATTAGGAGCCCTATTAGATAAAAGTGGTGGTGTATAATCTTCACTGCACACTTCTGTATCAGTGTTATGATCAATTGTCCATATACCTTTGTCGATATAGTATATTTACTATCAGGTCTTGAATATAATAAATTTCCCAATTCTGGGAAAAGGCCACGAGAAGAATATATTTGGGCAAAACCTGTCCAGGAACTGATCACTTTCCTGTCTCATTTCAGGTCTCCCAGTGGTCCTGTTCACAAGATGGCACTGATCGTTTGACAGACTTCACCCCGCTAGAAACTGAAAGACTTCTGCAGTTCTCAAAGAGCATACCTGGTTGGACACATCTCTTTCCAAATAATCAGCCCAAAAGATATGGCATCAAAACAAGACTGATTAGCTAATCTGTGTCTGGTGTTTTCTTTGTGTGTGTTTGTTCAGGGTTTGAGCTTTTGGACAGTGCTGATCAGAGCATACTTCTCTCCAGCTCATCTGTGGAGGTCATGTTCCTGCTCTTGGCTCAGCAGTTCACTGAGAATCCGTCCCTGTGCAGCTCATGTAAGGCTGCACTGATCAGTGTGTTCTATACTCAGGAATCCAAAGTAGTAAAACATTTATGTCTAGTCACTAAAGTTGAGTCTTTTTCTCACCAGCTCCATATCCTGGCAGTGTGAGTGACTCCAGCCACAGCCGGGTGAAAACCTTACAGTCGAGGACCAGCAGTCATGAGATGCTATTGAACTCAGGTTGTGCTTTGCTTTTTTATTTTGAAATATTATTGTATGCAGTATAATTTTTAGGAGTTTTAAGCGATCTCTGCTTTAAAGGAAAAAGCTGAGTAAAAATATTTACTTTTTGCACGTATTTGGTTGTTGGCAAATTCTACTGAGGTAATAAACTAATATTTTTATTAAATAATCGGAGACCAGATGGATAGACAGATAGATGGCCTACCTGTTTACATAAAATAACACTTTGCCTAATGGTAGTTGGCTTGCTAGCAACCTTGCCTACTTGCTTACACAAACAAAAAAACCTTGACACTTAACCCATGATGGACAAGCGTGATGATGGATCTTGAATTTAACTTCGACTTGTATTAAAGTCACTGCTGCGGTGGTACCTGATTATCTGACCACAGTGCTTTGTTTTGCTTTGTTTAGCTAATCTTGTCAAATAAGAACTAATCAGTTCTGTTACACATAAACACTACTATTTATTTTTGTGATATACTAAACTGAGGGTTTAAATGCATGTTAGGTTACCTTAAGGTATCAGGAATATCTAAATACAGATTGAATAAAACAAAATGAGGGCAAATCTAGCTTGCTAGTGACTAATACTAGTTTGGTAACTTTTTTTTGCACAATATATTACTTGGACTATTGTAAGTTACACAGTTACGAAATATGTATTACTTATTTTACTTATGACTTAGTAATATATCATGCAAAAAAGTTACCAAGCTAGATAAGAGAAGTTTAACAGTTAGCTTAAGTATTAGCCACTGGTTATTTATTTACACATCATGCAGCCAAAAATTAACTAGGCCGTATAAATAAATAAATAAATACAGGTTAGCTACTAAAGTAATTTAGTTACTCTTGCAGTGGTAACATTAGAGCTAACAATTTACAGCAGTATTAACTACTCTGGCAACATACATGTTGTGTTTAAAAATAGGTGCAAATTTATCAATTAATCTTTTGTTAAAAAGTAGATTTTATTTATCTAAATTCTTTAAAACGATGAGACCCGAGCTGAAATAACGGTCCTCTTTGTGTTTTTTGTTTGTTGTGGACAGGGATGAGTGAGGAGCTCTTGGGACCTGTGCTGAATTTCTTTCACAGTATGGCAGCCATGTCAGTGACGGACGGTGAATACGCTCTTCTCGTGGCTACTTCGGTGCTGTGCTCAGGTCTGCAGAATTCCCATAGTGTAGAGGAAATGAGTCTCCCCTCACTGGATTTAGTAATAATATCATTTTATTTATCGTTCGGTTCTCACCTTTACGTGTTGCTTTTGCTGTGTGCTCAGTTTTGTGCAAACGGAGCTTATACTGTATGTACTGGTATATACTACACAGGAATGGTGTAATCTGGTTGGTCCACTGTTAGGGGGTTATAAAACAATATCCCAAGTGGATAATGCTTGATTAAAAATGGCTGACAGTCACGGTTTAACACGCTCACTTGGAGCAGACGCTGCATCATTGTACCTCTTTAAAATGGAAAAATTTAAATTTAGGGTTTTTTTTTTTGGTGTGTGTCCGCATTGTACATATTAACTCTTTAAATCAGTGAACTTTGGACAGTGTGGTTTCTCTGTAACACAACAGTCTGCATTGGTTGTGTAGTTTTTGCTGGTAAAATTGCTCTATTATAAAAAGGAATAAACAATTAGGGACTGTCATATGAAAATAAGCCAGTTCAAGGTGGTCTAACTTGCGTATGGATACATTAAACACACATTACATTATAGTCTCATGTATTGTAAAAGCTTCACTACAGACCACATCATCCTTTTTTTCCCTAAAATAGGAAGGGAGGGTTGAATTTTTTGCATTGTGACTGTATAGTTTTCACAAACGTTGCAGTTTAAAAAACAAAGAGTTAGAAATACTTCAAATAACTTCTAATTATAATTATACAAAAAAAGTTGCTTTGTTGGATAGTATAAACTATCACAACAAGAGCACTCGGAGAGCACTGACCTCCGCCAAGCCGAGAAAAAAAAGAAAGAAGGTACACAGCACCCCCTGCTGGGAATGTTATAATTCCACACTTACAAAAAAAAAGTCAGACGTGACAACGTTAAACAATCCTTTAAAAAATCCTGGATCCAGAATATCTCCAAAATCTCATGGAGTGTTTCTTGTCCAACACACCAGTTCTGGTAGAAATTTAATGTAAATCCACACAACTTTTTGCTTAATCCTGCTAACAAACACACAAACCTCTCTATAAGCATCCTTGGTGGAGATAATTATCTTTAAAATAACCATTTATAGCCTAAATAAATAAATAAATAAATAAATGTTAACAGCGTTGTCTTCACAGTTAATCAACTTTGGAGGAAATCAGCTGTGAACTTTGTGTAAATTGAAATTAATGCATGGAGCATGTTGATTTGGTCGTGTATAGGTTGTTTTGTGGACTGATACGTTATAGATTAAGGAACTTAATGTCGAAATTAGAAAACGCATATATGGCTAATCTTTTCATGCACTCTTGTTTCAATTCACGATACCCCAGAAAGAACGTCTGATACACTAGACTCATTTTATGGCGACTCCACAAATCATACATAGTCTAATTCCCACCCTTTCCATATTACTTCCTGTTAAATCCAACTACATCACTGTACAAAATGTTTACTTAATATTTTTCCTCTTCCCTCTGTGTGTGAGGCAGACAGACCATATCTGCGTGCCATGAGCTGTGTAGAGAACCTGCAGGAATTAGTTCTGGAGCTGCTCTCCAAGGTGTGCAGGAACGGGCAGGGTACGACTCACGGGCCGTGCCGTTTTGCCAGGCTGCTTGGCCGGCTAACAGAGCTGAGGTCGTTGCAACACAACCACCTCACACTCCGACCGCAGCAGATCTGGGACATGCAGCATTGAGACGCACTGTTCAGGAAGATGGAGGACTACATGGCCAGTTCCTGTGTTTATACCCATGCTGAGCAGGCATGCTGGGAGAAGCACAGAAAATGTGTTGTTAGTAGAGATTTGGCAGTCAACAAGGAGCTGGATCGTCTGATGTATTCTGTGAAAGTGGACGTTTCAGAGAAGCTTATTTTTGATAATACAGTAGGTCAATTCAGCATGTTGTACCCTTGTACAAACTTATTTTGACTTGGAGTTGCATTTATTTTTCACTATATTTGAGGCTCAGTGGCCTGATTCAGAAATATACGAAGGTTTCTAAAGCTGTTGTGTGATCTGTTAACATTACACTCAAAATCAGTTTCATACTTCTAATTGCATGTCTTTGCCAAATAATAGTTTATTTCAGATCTATTTAAAAATGATTTTAACGTGTAGTCAGTGTTTTTAAAGGAGCAGTTTGAAGTGAATCACAATCACATCAGGGGCATCTTCATTAACCGTCTTAATGCTCAGTTTCAGCCTGAAAACTAAACCATAGGGGCACTCGTAGAATGCAAAGGTACTGCCGCCAGACACATTAAATAACCTTAGAAATATGAGTTAGGGTTTGATGGCCCGGTGATGGCATAGAAGATTTGGATTTTCTCTAAATCTATGACCTCGCTGTTACCTTGAACTTTGACCTTGACCTGCAAAAAAACAAATAATTTCTTGACTTGGGCAGGGTAACTTATTGACCATGTCTGCCCCCCCGCAAAACATGAATCAACACCAGAGCAATGCTTTTCAGTGTAGTACTGTTGCCCTACTTGGTTGCTAATACAGTGGATCGTCTGTATGCTGTATTTGAAAAAAATGCAGGATTTTGTGATTTGGGTGGAAAAAAAAAGAGATTAATTTCAGAATTTCCAGCTTTAATGTGATCTATAATCTATACAATTCAACTGAAAAACAAACTAAAAGCTTTCTAGGTATAAAAATTTTACCTTTTTGTCAATGCAGACTTTAAATCTTCAGTACAGATTTAAATCATGAAATAGCCCAAAGCAAAACATAATGCTGGTGTGTTTAGGAATGAAGGAGTGAAGAGATTAGTAAGAATAACCAGGTCATGAATAATCCTGTATGGCTTCAAATAAGACTACAGGAGAATTAAGAGTATCAATAGAACATTTATTTCCCCCACATGAGAAAATACTGTTTGACAGGATATTTGACGAGTAGGTAAAATCTGCAGTTTATACAAGCGTAAAACTTCAACATTTTATAAACAGGTACAAGCTCAACAACGTTCTATAATAAATACAGGCTCTGTGCTTCATGGTGCAAAAAAGGGATTTTTTTTTTTTTATACTGCCTACTACTTTGTGAACATTTCCTTACAGCACATACAATTTTAAAAGCTCCACTAACTCAAGGTCACAAAGTCCACCTTCTTTTAAAACTTATTTCAATGGTTAACCTTAAATACACTTTGATTTGAATCTTCAACCAATATATAATTTAATTTCTCTTTCTTTGTCTCACTCTCTTTCTTTGTGTTCTATAAATAAATTACATTTCTGAGTATCAAAAAGTGATAATATTTAAACCACAGACACCTGGCTGCAAGTCAGACAGAAACTGTAAGTATATATATTTTTTCTTGCAACTGAATGTACGCACACAGTCCAGGACAAGCAGAATACACTTTTGCAGCAAGCCAGTGATCTGATCTTTCCCCCCCTTTTTTAAACAAATATGTACAGAAAAGGTCAAACTTCTTCATCCATCCAAGCGATTTGAATTCATACACAAGCTCCAAATTAAATATATGATAAAAAAAAGTTGCTATATACATGAGTGTCTTAATAATATACAAGAAGTGGTTTGTAAAACGTTAAAAAGTAAAAAGCTATCGTAAGAAAAAAATGGCAGTGATTCATTCACACGTTCTCACACACACAAGCCAGTTGATTCATTCACTCATTTCATATTAAGCGAATCATTTTTCAGGGAACAAATACCGTTAGATGCCTGTATCCAGCCTTCAGATGCTCCTCACACAAAACCACGGGATTTAAAGTGACACTAGTATTAAAAAAAATAAAATAAAATAAAATAAAAATCACTCACAGTTATGTTCATTAAAAATCTTCTCTTTAACCCACCCAGTCTGTAAAAGAAACAATAATTAAAAAACAAATAACAAAAACAAACAAAAAAAAAACCAATAAAGCATGGCTGCAACTCCTTCTTGACACTGAAAAGAAATGTACTGAACTTGCATTCAAGCAACTTGACCTCTCAAGAGAGAGGATTGGGACGCAGCCATGTATGTGTGTGTGTGTGTGTGTGTGTGTGTGTGTGTGCGTATGCTGTTCGAGCGGTAGTGATGAGCTCAGGTAGTGATGCGCAGAAGGAATCCTCTCTACAGGAAGTTAGAAGTGATGAAGGCGTGGTCACTGCGCACTCGGCTCAGGTGGATCATGGCTCGGTCGTAGGCCACCTGCACGGATTTGCGGATGCTCGTCTTTCGGCCCTCCATCAGACGCAGTTTGTCCGCCGTGTCGTCTACGCCCAGTGGCAGCAGCTTCTCCCGAGGTAACCACTGCCTGCAGCGCCAGCAACACACAGTGAGCTTTTATCATCCTCATCATCATTATATTGAACATATACAGCCAGCTGAAAGACAACTGCATTAAATAAATTAGATATATATAGTCTATATATTTTGGGTCAGTTGCACCTTCACTGCTCCAGGAATCTCATCGGATAGCTGACGATTTTTATTTTTTGTACGTTTGGGATTGTTCAAGTATGCATTTATTAATAAATATTTCACCTGATTAAATGAGTTTTGAGGTTAGACAACATGGAGTCATTTTTGTTGAAGAGCTACAGCACCATCTGCTGCACACCCTGAAATCACCCATGAGCAAAGCCAAGCCAATAATAAAATATACAGTATGAGCTGCAAATATACAATAATGGTTCTTTTAAGAAAATGTAATTATATTTCACATAACATTAATAATAATAATATTTTTCTAGAAGTCATTCAGTGTAAGCATGTCTTAAAACATACATAACCCTGAGGTTCACAGTAAAATCACATGACTCCAACACCACCACCACTACTAAACTGTACACTAGGGTCACCAGTATCTGCATCCCTCTGCGTGTGTGTAGGTCACATTGCTGAGAATAGAAACCACTACTACTGACACTGTATTCTCTGAATTCCATGACACTAATCACTAAAAGATGATTACAAGGTCTGAATACTAATGTGTCGTCCCTGCGCATTTCAACGATATCCTACTCTCAGTAAAACGTTATGCCGCTTTCCTGTACACTGCTCATACCAGGTGCGCTTGTTGTCAAAGAAAAGAACAAGGTAGAGTTTCTCCCCAGTCTCCTCCTGCCTCTGCTCGCCGAGCCGCAGCACATCTGCAGGTGGTGCAGGGATAGGCACGCCATTATGCAATACACCCTCCTCCGGCATGTCTGGATCTATGATCTGCCACAGGGAAAGAGACAATTTAGCCGGACGTTGTATGTATCAAACACCACAGGAATGTTTTAGAGAAAGAAAAAGAACAGCAAATACTTGTATGCGTAAACTAGGATTAGGCTTTCACTCTAACTGTGTAATACCACTATTATTCATTCTTTTTCACTGTAACAACCTCTAGCCAAGCTCTTGTAAGCGTATTGTTTTTATAGTGGCGTGGAGGTGTACGATGCACTTGTACTATTAATCCCACTCACGATCACTCCTGAAGGGATTCTCACCAATCCCGCCCACTACTGCAGCTATTTTTGTTTATCATACAAGCATGCAATATTTTCTAATGTACTTATTTGTTTATATTTCACTGCTGCTGCTGA
Organism: Neosilurus hyrtlii; assembly: GCA_028564935.1. Classification (NCBI taxonomy): domain Eukaryota; kingdom Metazoa; phylum Chordata; class Actinopteri; order Siluriformes; family Plotosidae; genus Neosilurus; species Neosilurus hyrtlii. The sequence goes on from JAOUQZ010000030.1 coordinate 12,154,602, forward strand.
CCTGCCTCACACATACAGCCTGAGATTGCAGGGGACAGCTTAAAGATGACGCTTACTGAAGACAGTCTGCACTCGGATTTCGTTCATTATTCACTGGAAAAATCCAACTGCGTATGACAACTTTCAAGCCAAAAACACTGTCTGACTTTGCATTGTAGTACACAAGTGTGGATAAGTAATGACTCATAACCACAGTGTCGGCCGTCACTCAGAAGATGACGGGTTTCCTTCTGAGCCTGGTTCCTCTCGAGGTATCTTCCCCATGTTGTCTCAAAGAGTTTTTGCTTGTTATGGTTACCTTACTCTTGAAATTAAGGATCTAAATCCATATCAAGATTTCTGTGGCGCTGCGTTGTCACAATGCTCCCCTTATGTTAAATACTGAGACCCTGGCCAGGATGATGTGATTGCTGTTTTTACAAGGTTAACAGGCATGTCTGGTATAAATAAACAATCCTGTGCTAAATTTTACATATCTGACTTTTTACATGACCACGTGCATATTTGATATGGCCCCTGTAACCTTGAAATTAGGTCATGGTGAGCCAGTTTCAATAGGTTTGAAGCCCATGACACCAAGTATAACAAGTATGAAGTGGAAACAGATCCGACAAAAACTGCACCCTCTAGAGTGTTAATGGGCATTTTTGATGAATTGACCTCGAACGAAAGGTCCAGGTGACCCAGTTTCGATAGCCTGGTAGGGTGTCCTGTGGGGACCATTCAATATAAAATATATATTAAATATAAAATGAATCCATAAAGAATTGACACAGCAAGAATCTTAACAAGAGGTATCCGTGGCTGCGCCGGCAGGTGCAGACAGCTCTTGAAAACATAGTATCCCCTACATTTCGCAGGGGATACAATAAAAGCTTGATTGAGTAAAAGCCAATTTACACCAGATATAGAACATCACATATCCCATACGCTCCCTCACTGGTGACCACGGACCTTTCCGTCCTGCAACACTCATATCTGACTACCCTGGCATCAGACAACATCCACTACCAAAACCCACGCTTTCCCCTACAGCCCACAGCATCCCGGTCTTAACATGCACATCTACAGTAGAGTGAATACGACTGAGAACCTTCTCTCACCAGAGCAGGGTAAGATGGGTATCCTCTACACTTAGCCCACACCAGGTCCAGAGACTCGGGTTCTGCATCGCTTTCTATAGACAGCATATCCACTGAGAAAGAGAACAACACAGACACGACATCAATCAGCAGAAATACTTTTCAGTTCTTATGTACAAGTACGTAGCATCTTGTTAAAAGTTGGACGGTCAGTAGTTTGTCTTCATCTTACCTGGACCAGTGTAGTCCGAATCTCCATTAACGGTCTCTAGGAATGGTACTTTGGAGAGTGCAGGTTTTCCACGACTTTTTTTTGGTGGCAATGTACTGAAATCATAAAAAAGTTACCTGTTACTGTAAGTTATAATTTTTAATAATAATAATAATAATTATAATAATAATAATAATACCCACACTCGAAAATGTATAGACAAGAGACTTATAATGCAAACCTCTACCAAGCACTGCAATTCACCATATGAACCAAAATGTCAACTCATCCCATCTTACAGTGTTAAAAAATCCTTAAAAAAAAAAAAAAAAAATACATTTTTACTGAATCCAGACACAAAGTCTAATAGTGTCTTCCTTTGTGCAAAACCCCACCTCTGGTAAACATTGGTAAAGTCCAAAACACCCCCTGCTGGGCATAACCACACTTCCAAAAAAAAAATCCCCATATCTCAACGTTAAAAATTCCTGGTTCCAAAATGTGACCTGAATCATCTCCATACATTTTTTTTTGTAATTCTGATGAACACATACGATCCTGATACAACAACTTCCTTGGTGAAGCATTAACTGAAACAACTATACTCAACGTCTGAAGTTCCAACTTACTACGGATGAAATTACCCCCCCCCCAAACATTCCTTGTCATCACTTTATGACTATTTATTTAACTTATTAAACATGAATTTATAGGCAATTAAATGAACACAGCCGAAGACCAGCACTGATGAACTGCAAGTTTCAACCACTTCGCTCCCTCAAATGAAAAGGATACGAGAAGGTAAACGGTAATGTAAAGCGTGTTTTAAGATGCCTGGAATGATTTTAGCAGGTGTATTCTCTTACATTTCCTTTTTGAGTATGGGTGAAGAGCTGCTGTCAGAGTCTGAGCCACCATCTTTGTGCTTTTTGAATCCGTTAGTGAGAGCTGCAAACACAATAAGAACATCTTTAGAAATGAGTAAGGCCCGGAGAGATAAGCAACTGCCAAAACCACAGACTCTTCTTAAACTGTGACTAAAGACATGTAAACTATAGAAAACCACACACGGCTCAGGGGTACTTTCTTAGTCATCACAACCGTTCAATTTAAAATCAAAAGGTTTATATTAGCTTTAGCTATAATATATTTTTCTATTTAAGCTTTAATTATAATATATATGCTGCTGGTCACCATATTAAATTCCGTTGTACGACTACAATGAAAATAAAAGTCTTATCTGTTATCAATAACAGCTAATTCATAGGGGACTGTGATTCTTATGTGAGGGGTCTCATATTTACTATTTCGAGCGAGTCTCCAGTGTAACAGTTGTATAGTTCTAGGACATGTTATTCCCTGTCATTGGGAAATAATCAACCTCAGTGTCTAACAATGCAACTAACAGCAGGCTCCTTTGTGGTTTAGTCCCAACGGTAATAGTAAAATTAATATAGCTACATTATCAACAATTCACATTATATATAATTAACTATACACACTGCTATGTATAAATGTCTTCCTTAGGTCTGCCATATTTTTTCAGAGAAACAACCACATGACTTCTCTTAATCAGCAGTACAGTGAACGAATCATCAGGGTTAATTCCTCAAGTCATTTGATAATTACTCATTCCAGTACAACTTAGTCATTACAAAAGTTAGCAGTTATACCAGTTTCTATACACCGAGGTGGGGTCTTCTCTTGTTGTTCATCAGGACTAGCGCTGCGGCCTCTCTGACTGGCTGGGGTGAGAACGGGTGGAGCTGTTGCCTCTGTGGTTAAAGGGGTAGTAGTGGTGGATGGAGGGGCAGGGTGCTGGGGCGTTCTACTCTCACCATTCTGCAGCTGATTGTCTTTGTCACGGTGCAGCTTGGCACCGTTTTTAGCTTTTCTGAACAGGATGGAAGTGCGGCGACCCACTCCTCCTGAAACGGGTCGGGTAGGAGATTCAGTGTTTGAGATGCCGTTCAGGAGCTTCCCTTCGCTGGGAGACAACACAGGTGGGGTCTCTCGGACCCTTGAGTTTTGCAAGGCCGTGTCGGCCTCGGAATCTGCGTCTGGGCTCTCGGTGCTGGGTTTGAGGGGTTCAGGAGAAGACAAGGTTTTGGGATCAGTCATTGGGCGGAGAGTGGGGGGATCCAGTGGGGTCTCTCCAGGAGGAGGGGATAAGGCTAAGCCGGAGGGCTCCAGGGTGGGTGGGGGCGTGGATTTACAATCATCTAGAAATGAAAAGAGGGGTTTGTAAAGTTAAAGGGCTGATATATAAGATGGTGTCCAGTGAAGCTCAAGAATTCAAGAAGCTTTATACTTGCATAAATACTGAATACTGAACAACATGTCACCCAAACTCAAATCTATAAAATTTTGTTTACATTGTACAAATAATCTTTATGTGTGGCCGTTTGAAAAACAGTCACAAAAGATAGATTTTTATGCATTTTACATTTTAATAGCACTTGACTAACACACATGCCTGGGTCTGAGCTGGTTTGCAAAAGATATTAGCTTTTAAACCCATCGATCTTTGATGTAACCTTTGTCTGAAGATGAGGACAGGTTGTTCTCAGTTTCCATGTCTTTATCCTCGTCATCTTCATCGTCATCCTGCTCGTCCTCTTTGGCGTCTCCGTTAGAGAGGTGGGAGTTCCGGCGGTAGCGCACGTTGTTGATCTCTTTGCGTAGCAGCCGAATGCGACGTGTGCGGGCTCCGCTCGACCGCATTGATGTTACCACTTCCAGCTTGTCTAGCAGCTCCTTCAGCTGGTCCTCAACCGTCATGTGCAGCCGGTTCTCTGGATCTAGCAGGGTGTCCACTACACAATACACAAACACACTATACTGATGAGTACATCAAACACAACAGTATCTGTAGAATTCTATGCTGGCATAATTTTATTTAGCAAACCTCAAATTCTGTGTCAAACTTGGAGACCCTTGAAATGCGTTAGCGGGTCTACGGCAATGAAGCATTGAACTGGGTGAGTGTAATTTGTGCTACAAGAGGGCCAAATGTTACCCTCCACTGATATCCTGCCCCTGCTGAAGAACAAAAGCCACTCAAAACACCTTGTTCCAGTCACTGCTTCATCACCAAAAATGTGCTGAAGCATTTCAAGGGCTTCAGTGGTTGACTGCTGATGTGTCACAAAAACATGTGTAGCACGGGTCCTTATGTTGACACCGTACTCTCATGCAGCATGATGACTCAAAAAAGAATCAGTGCTTGCTCCTGTTGCAGGTGAATGACTGTGCTGGGCTCCATTTGTTCACTACACAGTCGTCAATCTTTTGGATCATATCTCATTTCTAGATATAGGCTGCATTATACCACTGTAACACGGATTATGTCTTATGAAGACTTTTCTACACTTTACTGATGTTTACAGAGGTGCAATATTAATATATACCACATGGGAATGACTCAATCTGATTGGTTCACTATATCATGATTAAAAATCTATATTCTGAGTGGATAATGCTTTATAGCATTTCCCAGAGACTCACCGTTTGCCATGGTTATATGAAGCAAGCAGCAGCATTATTATCATGATTAAAAATGGAAAATTAAACCACAAAAAAAATTATTTTTCATAAAAATCAACAAAATCTTGTTTTAGTTTGTTTCCCTTGTGTTTCTGTATAGTAAACAGGAAGGAAGTCTTGCCCACTAGCTGCATATTATGGCTTCTTCCCAAGGCCTGTTCCTCGGAGCGGGCCAATAAAGGTGCGTTTGGTGGAAAACAAGCCTAATTCTTGGAAAAAAAAAAAAAACACTATGTTCTTACCATCAAATTGTGTTGTTTTTGTGCAATAAATCTTAAATTAATAGAACAGCTGGCGGTGTTAACCTGATGCTAACCGTAAGTAGCTGGGATAAAAATAAAAAAAAAAAGCAGTATCTCATATTAATGTTTTTTTTTTTTTTGTGCCAATGTTCCCATGTAGTACTCTCTCATCTCTCTCTTACTCATTTGCCAAACCGCTTATTCCTACTAGGGTCGCGGGGATGGTGGGTGTACACCCTGAACAGCTTGCCAAATCATCGCAGGGCAACCCACACACCCACACCTAGGGGCAACTTGGAATATATAATTAGCCTAATCTGAATGTCTTTAAACTGTAGAAGAAAATCAGAGTACCTGGAGAAAACCCATGCAAGCATGGGGATAATATGGAAACCCCACATGGTAATGCCCGAGCCCAGAAATCGAACCCAGGACCTTCTTGCTGTGAGGAGAATGTGCTAACAACTATAGAGGCCTAAATAGTTTTGTTTGAAGACAGTAGTTTAAGTAAACAAGATATTCTTGGATGCTTGGTCACAATTAGTCAAATAGTCCTTTCCTGATTTCGGACAATGTTTATCGATGGAAAGTACTAGATGAGTGGGCCAACTGCCACATGTTGCTAAATAGCATTATTACTTTGACTGTGCAGCATAAATCAGGTTATGAATCAGCAATTACAGACATTCAGCTACAGGAACGAGTCATTTTAATCTTGTGTGTGAATGTGATACTTCAAAGATATAAAACTCTAGTAACTTTAAATAAAAGTTAAATTCAATACTCATTTCAGCGTGCCAGTCTGTGTACACCACCTTACATACCATTCAACTGAATAAAATTACACTGATGTAACCTGATGGATAGATACGGCTTGTCCCCTGCCACTCACCGTCCTCCAGGGTGCAGCGGTAGTAGTCATTTTTGTGTGGCGACTCTGGAAGGTGCATGCCCGTGTGGGGGTCCAGCCCTGTGTTATAAGCCTGCCTCTGTGCTTGGCGCAGGATCGCGCCCCCTAACTCACGCAGACGCACCGCCGCTTTGTAAAACACAGTGTCCTTAGCGTTATAGAGCAGGCAGTTGGCGATCATGAGGTTGAAGTCAGCCTCCAGGTCAGAAAGTGTGCGGTACTGATGAGCTTCCAGCTTGGACCTCATGGTGGTGAAGTCCATGGGCTTAGAGACGAAGTCCAGGTAATCTGGTACCTGAGATTCACAGAGAATACCATTAAAGACAGAACAAGAGACAACGAGAAGATTTTTACCCCCAAACTTCTAGTCAAGCTCAGAAAAAAACAACAAGCAGACACTATACTTACGATGTATGTATGAAAAAGTGGCTAAAATATTCATTCATTAAAAGTATTTGTTGGATTTATGCCTATATTAAGTGAGTCACACAGAAGTCCTATTTCTTTTTATAGTGTTTCAGGACACTGTACAGAAACGGGCAGCTTCTCTTGACTTCCACATTACTTTGAGAGCCTTTGTTAACCAGATGCATTTTTTTTGGTGCTGGCAACACCAATGACCTCATCTTCAAAGCAATTCCAAATAGCTTTTCTTACGAGTTTATTAATGCTGCGTTACCAGGAAAAAAAAACATCTTCAAGCACTTCTACACTCTGTTGTTGTGAACATCGAGTCTCAAGTGAATTTTGGAAGATTAGCAAAAATCGTGACATTGGAATTGATGTAGCTTCATGTCCAGGCGTATTTTTTTAATCATACATTAATTGCGGCGATGTATCTATAATAGATTGTTAAATAACTGTCCTTTCACTGATTCTATTCTTGATCATGATTGGTCAGTGAGTGAGGAAAAAGTGACACCGATGAGTTCAACATGAGAATAAATCTGTACGCTGAAGGTGTTTCACGCCGAGGATGTCGAGCGTCGTCATCGTCGAACTTCATAGGAATCGCATAGACACTAGACGCAGGCCTTAATTCTCAAAGGTGTTAATACTTAACCCGTACTTCTTTAAGGTTGACCGGCTGTGCAAAGATATGTGCTACATCTTTCTCCTGGAGCTGGTCCAGGGTGGAGCGCTGCAGCATGAGAGCGGGAGTCAGCTGCATCTCCATCACAGCCTGATGCACCTTTACCTGCAGGACACACGGTGGGAGTACACATCACATTAATCTTACTCTCTTTCACCCAATGGACACCAAGAAGCACTGTAAGCTAATATCAAGATCTGAAATAGTGGTTATAGTTTGGATTAGGGTAAATCTCCAGGAAATGAATGCAGGTCTATGTATTGTCCCCTGAAGCTACAAAACACAAGATTTACGGTGTACAAGGACGAAAATTCGATATCGCCAAAAATACATCCCTCAAAACATAATCTTCCACATGACCAGTTTAAATACTCAAACACAATCTATCCACACTAAAATACTTGATTTAGAAAGGGTTCCATGTCCAAGTTGTTGTAAAACAGTAGAAATATCCACTTATTTTGATTTTCAAACTTTTGTGCTTTTGTGATTGCTCAGGGTATTTCCTTATTATCCATATTCACTACCAGAATACTCTCCCTAATCCCAGAAGGATTCCCCCAATCATATAACGCTAAACCAATGAGAAGCCTCAAAACAGACACTACTCGGTGTAAATACAACTCATCTGTTGCTAAGAAGAAGCTAGGAAGGTCACGCTGGTTGGTCGAGAGCCGAATTCTGTTGGCGTATGGATGTTAGGGAGTTTAAAATGTGGCTATTCAGAAACTGGTTTTGTAACGGTAATTACTATTTCCTCAAAAGTAGCATTTCCTGATAAACAGATCCCTGCTCAGCTATTTGTCTGTGAGAACAAGAGAGAGTAAATGTTTTTTAAGTATAGGAGGTAAGGCCTTAGACTTTCTCACTAGACTGTGCATGAGCTCATTTAATTTTCAAAACTGGCCAAACCACATGATTTCCCGAAACTGACTGGTGTGGTGATGTTGATTAATTTCCTATAACAGCAGCGTGTGATGAGCTGCCAAGCAGACTGGTACCCAGGGACCCCAGATTTGTGCACAATATTGTGACTCTCCAGTATTAGTACTCCTCACTCAGTGAACAGTGCAATTTGTGGGAAGTATAACGGGGGATTGTAATGAAGAAAAAGAATGAAACATTGTGACAAATGGAAGAGATAGAAGAGGAATAAAACACTCAAACGTGCTGTTATAGGATCACGGCATCAACTCTGGAGATTAAAACTACAAGCAGCACAAAAATTTGAAGACTTTTGGTTTCTGGGGGAGAGTAGGGGTGGAGGGGGGGCACACAACCTGACCAGTACCTGCTCCCTCTTTAGTTTCTCTCTCTTTCGGATGAGCTCCACCAGGAGTCGCGCTCTTTCCAAATCATGACGCAACTTCTGCCAGTATTTGAGCTCTTCTCTTACAGCGCTGACCTTCTCATCCGGTTCGGTCTGTACACGCACACACATGAATCACACACTATAAGATTGGCCAAGACATAGAACACTCTTCATAATAAAGAAAAAAAAAGTTGTTGTTCTTGGCACAGTAACTGAAGCTTATCCAACCAACACTCCTTGTCTGCTTGTTTTTTTTTTTTGTCTGTAGTTGGCTGAGAAATCGTCCAAACAGCCAACTAACTATATCATACAACAAGCAGACACAAATATTTTAGAAAAAAAAAGAAAAGAAACACCACACCTGATCAGCGCTCCTCTGTGCCTGCAGATGCGAGTGTAACCGCCGAATGAGAGGCACGCCGTTACGCGACTGACGCTTCAGTAACCAATAATTGTGCAACCGCTGCATAAAATAATTCTTCTTTTGGATAATAATACCTTTAAAAACTTTGTTTAACCTGCAGACCACAAACGTAAACAAAGAAATCAAAATGTAAACACATATGATAAAAAGAAACGACAGAAATGAGAATGTGAATACTTTGTATTAGGATCTGTTGTACCTTACATGTTGATAAAAGTACATAAAAAACATGACGTGGTACAAATACCATATAAAAAGACATTCCTGTGATATTACAGAATTTTGCAGCAAAAATTTTCTTTCAGGAAAAAAAAAAAAACAAAAAGCAAAAAAAAAAGCACAGAAGCACAGAAGTGTTCAGCAATACTGGTTTAAAATAATAATAACAATAATAATATCAAGACAGAAATTTATCACTGGGGTAACAATGGAAGTATTATTATGGAATATATTCATGTACTAGTCTCCAGCCTTACAATGCATTCACACAGGAAGCGTCGAGTTACAAGCGCCCATGCAAAGTCAATGATCGCACATAATTAGGCGAAACTTTTTTCTTCGCGAAGTGGACAAGCGTGGACTTCGGCTGAGCAATTCGAGCAATTACCAATCAGAGATTAAATATACTGTTGATTGGCGGATGCCACCAAAAACAAAGTTCGCCAAAACCTTTCAGCAGGGAAACGTGAAAGGCGAGGTTATTACTGCTGCGTCGTGTACTTTAATACTGCACACAAAAGCTTTACATGGATAATATCTGGATATGCCATGTTTGGGTCCATGTTTCTAAAACAGTCGGAATTTCTTGCCAGTGAATATCTATATATGCTTCCCGGTGCATGACCCGCCATTTTATACCTGCTGAACGATAATAATAATTATAATCATAATAATAATAGTCAATATACGATGGTAATATGATCTTAAATAAACTCAAATAATATAAAATAATGATATTAAAACCTCACAGACTTGCTGTATGGAACTAAAGCGACGCTGCTCACAGTTTCACTCGGAAAGATTTTAAAGCAGGGAACACGTCGGGGAAGATACCTGGGCAACAAGAGCTAAGCAGTGAAGCCATTCGCTTCTCTCGCCGGGCGAAGTCGCGTGTTGCTCAGTGGCGAAGCGAATTGGCTTGTCGCTCATTGCTTCCTGTGTGAAGGTCCCACATAGCAGGTTGATGTGTGAGAACTGTGCCTGGGACTACCATGGCCATTCCTGTGGATCGTAGAGACACGTCACCTATATCTTTATGTGAATACTCACCTGTGTGAAGGAATCTGGGGCACGGTGACCACTGGTGTTGCTGCTTTCTTGGATGTTACTTCTGGACTTTTCTTCCCCTTCTTCTTTTTCTTATTGTCCTCCTTCTTATTGCTTCGTGATGATTTTATTAGCTGAGGACTCTGCGCATACGCACTCATTCCTCGACTGGCCCGACAGCCCAGCACCCTCCCTCCGTTCCCTTCATCGTCCGAACCCTCTTTCTCGGGCGGTGAGTGTGACTCGCAGAACGCTGTCTTCTTCACAGACAATGTCGTACCGTTGGCTGTGGTCTCTCGTACCGGCTCGATTTTCATGAAGAGTCCAGCCCTCTGGGCACAAGTGACGTGGAATGCAGTGTAGCAGTTGGCTTTGTGGCACTGGATAGAGGCACCACGGCCCTTCTGCTTGCACAGGTAGCACGTCAACCTCCAGCGCGCGGTCGGGATGTTGTTTATACCTTCAACAGGCTCTAGAAATACCGTATTTGCAAAGCACACCTCGGGAATCCAGATGGCACATACCACGTGCGCCCAGTGCCCGTCACTCGTCTGCTTGAATGCACCGCCTCTATTCGGGCACAGCACACAGTCCACGGGACGAGAGGGCGACTGAAGGCAACGACGGCAAAGCCAAGGGCCCTCAGGGACGTACGGCACACCATAGCACTCCTGGTGCACAGCCAAATTGCACACGTCACAGAAGAGGATTACGTTGCTGTTCAGGCACTCGTCATCCAGGCACACGCAGCAGAACGCGTCCTCGTCCACAGCACTCTGAGGGATTCTCGACTCCAGGAATGACTCCTTCTCCAGCCGGTCCATCAGGAGTTCAAATGTGTCCGCAGATATCGCTGTCTGGCCTTCAGATGCCCGTTTCTCATTCACCACCTCCAGCCAGGCTGCGTCCTCCTCATCCATGTCGTACTCAGCCTCGGCCTCCATCTCCTCCGGTGACTTCTCTATGTAGCGGTAATAGGCATTGGGCAGAGCTGGAGCATCAACGGGCTCAAATGACTCCAGAACCCTAAAGGTGGGTTCAGGTAAGGGTGAGCAGGTGTTACTGTGCTGATGGGCTGAGTTATGCTGCGTGTGATGCTGCCTGTGTGAGTTCTGAGAGGACGAAGACGTGTTTTTGGAGTCCTTCTTTCTACCCTTCTGGTTTGTAGACCTGCGGCTTTGACTTGCCACAACAGTCGCAGACGTCTGTTCGCTGTTCTCTTTGTTGCTGTTGCACTCAGCCATGTCCTGCGCCATCATTTCATCTTCGGTGATAATCGCCAACGGGTCAAAGATGCTGATGCGGTGCAGCCGGCCATCCAGGTCCACCTCCACTATTTTCTGGGCCTGGGCGTAGGTCAGGGTCTCTCGCGTCGGGGACACTTTGAGTCTGTAGGGGGAGGGGGAGCGGGGCTGTGCTCCTCCCCGAGCTCCACCACCTCGAGGTGTCGCGGCATCGCTTTTCCTGGCGCCCACACCCCCGGGGAGGCCCCCTCTCCGGCGTGGCTTTCTCATGGACACCTTTAGGCAGCCACGCTGAGCCCGGACCTACACAGACACATAAGAAACAACCATAATACCAATACTTTTAATGTAATTTTACTTTCATTGAGGCAAAGATAACCTTACAGCACTGAACAGGGATGCAACAAATCACAATTACATGCCCCCCTTCCCTTTTTTCCATATCATAGCTATTGGCCAATGGCGACATGGGGGCGTAGTGGTTAGCACTTTCACCTCACAGCAGGCGTTTCTGTGTGGAGTTCGAATGTTCTCCCTGTGTTTGAGTGGGTTTCTTCCAGGTACCTATGTTTCCTTCCACAGTCCAAAGATATGCACATTAGGCAAACTGGCTGTTCCAGATTAGTGTGGATGTGAGCGTGAATGATTGCTTGTTGCCCTGCGATGGTCCGGCAAGTTCAAGGTGTCCGGCGAGTTGGTCCGGCAAGTTCAAGGTGTACCTCGCCTTCGCCCAGTGTCGGCTGAGATAGCCACCAGCCTCCCGGTAACCCTAGGAGTAAGATTGAGCGTTTCAGCAGATGAGTGAGTGAGTGAGAGAGAAAGACCGAGTTCTCGGCCAATAATTACCGATGCTAGCCGATAGTGTACAAGGAAATATCAGTTTGATGGCAACATGTTCTATAAGAAACTGTCATTTCACGCTTGTAAACACACCAGTATCTCAGATCAGTAAATATGATTGAATCCAACATTTTAAAGACAGTTCATGCTTTTAACCCTACAGCTTATCAAGTTATAAAGTTGTTGTTTGGTGAATTTCTAGTGTCATAGGTTTAGCAGGTAAGACAGGTGCCTTTCCTGGTTAAACACTTCAACCTTCTTTACTATGAAGCAAACAGTGTTGGGTCAGAGATGTGGTGTACCTTCTAAAGTTTTTTGACGTGTTTTGCGGCTTTTAGGAGACCGGGGGAATTTCTCTCTCAGGATATTTCAGTAGCTAAACCTCCTACACGCAGTGATGACAAATGGGACGTGTTTGTTTACAGTTATGAAGTCATGTGCCTTTAAATGCGATGCGCGCGCTGCTCCTCACCGGAAGTGGTGACAAATCCAAGATAGGTTTCAAAGATATTATTAACTTTTTTTTTTTTTTTTTGGGGGGGGGACACACACACACACACACACGTGTAATTACAAATATATCCTCAATACATGAATACAACACCTCAGTAGAAACTATCTTAATAACGAGAGATGATTACTACCGACTGACCCCATGAAAATACCCAAAGTTGTCAACTTGGACAGCTCATAAACTCATGAGTAATATACCTGTCACTGTACATATGTGGAATGTTCAAGAAAAATCAGAGTATTGAACAATATCACAATAGATTAAACGAGTTACTTAGCTAGTTATACTCTCAAAAACATCCTCAACACAAACCTGACACTGTACAGAGGAAATAAGAATGAACAACATACCCGAAATGTTATACACCGAGAGGTAAGGCAATAATATCGATCATTACATCCATAACATTTTCCTAAACTGTTTAATACAAAGCAAATTAGTTAAAAAAGACTAATCAACGGGCCGCGAGACACTTCACCGAGTGTGTTTTTATTTTTGCAGTCTCTGGGGGGCGGGACTTTGATATTATGCTCAAGGCCTCCGGTACTTCGCCTTTAAATCGGTCACCATGGCACTAATTTCAGGTTTCACACTAGGGTAAAGTTGACTGATACCTTTTGTGTCACTGCTAATCCGAACATCGGTCCACAAATCGACAAAGTTACATAAAAGTTGTTGAGAATTGATCACTTAAGTCAGACCGCCGCCAAGAACTAGCAAGTTTCCACAGCGTAAGAACGCCGGAACAACCAATCAACGTTCTCAGAACGCGCCTCGAGCCCTCGTCCGGCCAATCACAGTCGCTAAAATAGTCGCGGTAGGTTGCGCGTGCTCATCTCGAGAACGAAATGTCAGCCATATTAACGGTCTACCAGAACTTCAGGTAGAAGTCCATGGTAACAGGACTGTCACGCAAAATTGAACGATTTGTTCGTGGCAGCACTGAAATAACGCGCATTTGTCAAGTCTTATATAAGTACTGACGGCTTGCCAAGGCCGTACACAGTGTCAGTCAGGCTCGAAAAAGCTCTCAGTGGTCAGCTAGTTAGCTTTAAAACCTGGACTAAACTCGTCAGTCCTCCCGTAGACCTATTATGCAGGCGAATGTTTTGCTAGTTGCAGAGCTAACTGCTGACTGACACTGACGAGCGTAAAACAGGACACATTTCCAGCAAAACACATGCAACAAATTAATGTTAGGTCCACTGCGAACAAGGAAATAGGTGCAGAATTACCTTCTTTTAAACAGAAACACCCAGAGACAGCCTTTTGCAGAGCCTCTTTTTCGCGCCCACTAGCAGTAGCTTTTTACTGACTAGCAGAGGGTTTAAAAAAAAAGCCGGTAAAAAAAAATCACCGATAAAATGTCTCCCTCAGAATGTCCTCAGTCTTTCATGGTACAGTCGTGGAAATGCCTTCCTGGGCTCATAAAGACACCTATATTCCTTTAGGACGGACGGGGAAAATTCACAGTTGAAGTCTAAAATGATTTCTTTCTCTGACAGAAAGGATAGCTAAGCTAAGCTGGCTATTTTCAGCCACATAATGTACCGACGTTGGCTGGCTAGATAGTAAGCTAGCTGATACAGAGGGAGAGAGCGGGGCTTTCAGTCAAGATAGCAAGAACACGCCCCTTCACAGAAAGCAGGCCGTTTACACCGTCTGCTTCACCTATTAATCATGATGTGGGATATTTATTTAACGTCTAACAGTCAAAGGAAATTGTAATTAACACCCGTCTAGCCGAGACCGTACACCAAGGCTCGTGCTGGTTGCCATGGTTCATGGGAAATGTGCAGAGCCTGTTAGCTTCATCTGCACTCAGCACAACTGTTAGCTTCGGCTGCAGTCAGAGAGTTAGCCTGCTAGCACAGAGGCGCTGCATACCTCTGAGGTCCATTCCGACTCGGGATTAAAGAGAAATGAGCGTCGTTTTAAGGCGTGCAAATGACTGGAAGTCAAGGAAACATTTCAGTGAACTGTCACACACATGTAGCATTCTCATGACAGGTTTGAGGAATTATATAACAGGGGGAAATGGACAGGTAGATCAGGAACATCTCCATCAGCTGAAATCAAGCCTGAGATTCATTAGGAATAATGAAAACAAATTTTATTGCATGGCTTATTTCATTTGAGCAATCTGATTGGCCAATCATGACACCATTTTCTAATTATATGTGCTCCCCCAGAGGCAGTAAATTTGTTTTCAGATCAAGATTTTGATTTCTTTAGTAATTAACCATATAATAATCAGGATAACATACAGTGAGCTGGTTACTGTGTGAAATATTATATAGAGTGAGCCGGACATTATCACAAAGAGGATGGTTTGAAACCTGATGTGAAAGAAAAGGGGTCTTGGATCACTCTAAAGAGGTTTACTTCCCATACATGACTCATTACAATGCTAAATTCTGATTGGTCAAACACACTTTGGCTTTAGATGTCCCCTGCTTTGATCTCTCCATTGGCTTCCTGTAGCTGCTCGCATTAAATGAAAAAAAATTTTGGCTTGCCTGTAAAGCCCAAAATTAAAACAGACCTGCACCCTCCTACCTCAAAGCACTTATCACACCCTGCGCAGCACCGTGTTCTCTCAGATCCTCTAGCACTGCTAGACTGGTCCCTCCTTCTACCAAATATCAAGGGAGAAATGCATCTAAACTCTTCTATGTTTTGGCTCCAAGGTCGTGGAATGAACTTCCTCTGGATGTTCGGACAGCTGAGTCACTGGGTATCTTCAAACGACGGCTGAAAACCTACCTTTTTTCGGCAGTACTTAGACTAGCACTATGTTTTTACACACACGCACAAAAAAAATGATGACTGATGGTATACTTAGTCTGTGTCCTGACAAACCAGTATAAGAATATATTCACTGCTAGTGACTTTAAAGCACTTTTCTAATTCACTCTGGATAAGAGCGTCTGCTAAGAGCTGTAAATGTAGATGTCTTATTCTTTCATAGCACAGTGTAACAAGCACAGTTGACATTCATTAATTTATTTAATCTGCTTAATCCTGATTAGGCTGGGACCTATCTCAGCTGACTCTGGGTGACGGCTCGCCAGACCATTGCAGGACCAACACACATACAACCATTCACATGCAAAGAATACATCTGGGATGGAACAACAGTCCTTCTGTGGACAACGTATGCACTTACAGGCGTAATTTAGTGTCACTAGTCCATCCAACAGTATGGTTTTTGAGGTGTGAGTATGAGTGTGCATATGTTAAAACTGGAGAACCTAAAAGAAGCTCATACAGCCACAGGGAGAACATATTCACCCATGGGATTGAACCAGGAGCCCTGGAGTTGTAATGCTTCAAACACTACTCATTGTGCCATCAATAAATGTATCATTTAGTGTGTTAGGTTTCACACATATTCCTTCATTTATGACAAGCTCAACTTATTCAATCAGCCATCCGTCTTTAGCAACTGGTGACAGTCACAATGGATCTGGAGTCTATCCCAGAAATATTGAACACAAGGCAGGAATATGAGACACAAGTTTACATTCACACATTTCACATGATTAATCCACCTACCAGCATGCTATGTTATTGTGAGATAGGGAGACCATGCACAACTCCACACAGACAGTAACCAGAGGAGGGAGCGCTACCTGCTGGGCCATTGTGTCAACAAAATGAAAAAGGCAAATATTTGTTTCAGGGTTAGTGAGTCAGGGTTTAATGAAATATTCCTTCATAATCCCATGTAGCAACAACACATTTCTGCCAAGCCATAAAAATAAAGTACACACCCTGAAAAAAAACACACTTCCGAAAAAAAAAAAAAAGATTTCTGATGGTAAATTAAAGTTGGCACCAAATCCAGATCCAGATGAGATTGATTTATGTGATATTGAAACTTCTAATCATATATGTATATATATATATATATATATATATATATATATATATATATATATATATATATACACACACACACACAC
>JAOUQZ010000030.1:12171353-12181353 GCA_028564935.1 Neosilurus hyrtlii
ATATATATATATATATATATATATATATATATATATATATATATATATATATATATACACACACACACACGCACGCACACACACACTAAATTTCATTTGGATCGGATTTGACAGATACATACATTTATATAATAAATGTAATAATAAATATAATAATAATAATAATACTGTGATGGCCTGGCGAGCTGTCCAGGGTGTACCCTCGGCTGAGATGGGCGCCAGCTTTCCTGCGACCTTAATTAGGATTAAGTGGTTCAGAAAATGAATGAATGAATGAATAAATGATAATAATAATAATAATAATATATATATAAGGCAATTTTTACCCCAAGTCAATGAAAACATAACCTCCTTTGTTAAAATAATAAAATAAAAAATAATCACGTAGCCCTAACCCTAATTAAATGCTTAGTGATATTAATAAATTAAGTAATTGTAACAAATCTGTTTTACCGATTTTGGCAGAGATTAAAAGTTATGTTAAGAACCAGGTTCTGAGGGTCATATACGGGAATAAATACACAAATAAATAAATACACTGGGAAAAAAATGTGACGAACCCCAAACAGAAAAAAGAATAACCTTTGAATGGATTCAGCAATAAATCAGTGGTCAGAAAATGAGTAAGAATGAAAATGATAAGTCCTGTATTACCATTTGCTTTTTGCAGTTCATTGCTGCAGCAAAGTGTTGGGGAAAAGCTATAAACGGAGAAATTTACTTACTGTAGTCTTCTTGTATGAAAAGATGAGGAAAATATACTTTATTATATAAAAATACTTTCAAAAATATCTTCTGGCTTGAAAATACGACTCATTATTTGAAACCTTCCACAATTGATGCAGCAAACCACAAACCTGATAACAAGCTCCTAAATACAACCAAACGTGAGAGACTTCTACATGTGCAATACAGTAAACATTCATGCAAGTTCTTTGGCAAACAAGTGAGAAAATCACTTTAACAGGAGCTCTTGTACCCATACATTAATGTGTGGTTATCCATTCAGCCAGTTGCAGTTGCAGTGCATAAATCATGTAGAATCAGGTCAAGAGCTTCAGTTACTCTTTCCATTAAATAACTGACCGAGGGAAAAGTGTGATCACAGGGACTCTGACCACAAGAATATTTGAGCATATAAGTTTTTTTGTTTTTTTTAGAAGTAGCTAATCTCCTGGGATTTATTCATACAAAGATCATTAAAGGTTATACAACATGGAGAAAAATGTAAAATATATAACGAGTGGCAGTTCTATGAACAGAAACGCCTTACTGATGAGAGAGGTTAGAGGTCAACCGCCAGACTGCTTTGAGATGGCAAGAAGGCTATGCTAACTAAAATAACCACTTTAGCATGAATTCAAAACAAACATCACATTGAATCTGGGACACAACAGTTCTGATCTGATCTAGAATCTCAGCTCCAGTGGGCACAGGTTCAACCCTGGTGACTTTCTGGATATCTCCAATCATCACATGCTTATTTTTAATGAGCCTGTGCCTACTGCAGATTCCTGTTCTTGGCTTATAGGAGTGAAACGTGTTATAAATTCTGAGAAGTCTTTCTGCTCACCAATTTGAATGAGTATAACTGAAAACATCAGCTGAAGCTCCTGACCTATAATATGCAAGATTTTATGCATTGTGCTCGTGCCACATGATTGACTGACTGGATAACTGCACAAATGTAGAGGAGTGGGCTGTGAGTACATATCTAAGCCCTAGATACATAGTTTGCTAAATGAGAAACTATAAAAGATTGTTTTCAACCTCTATATTCCTACATATTATAAAAAACTAAACAAAACAACAATAACAAAAACCCACATAGGCGGCACGGTGGCACAGTGGTTAGCATGTCCGTCTCACAGCAAGAAGGTCCCAGGTTCGGTTTCCTGGAGTCAGGGCATTTCTGTGTGTAATTTGTATCTCCCATGCATGTGTGGGTTTCCTCCAGGTACTCTGGTTTCCTTCCACAGTCCAAAAACATGCACAGTAGGCTAATTGGCTGTTCCAAATTGCCCCTACGTGTGAGTGGTTGTATGCGGGTTGCCCTGCGATGGCCTGGCGAGCTGTTTAGGGTGTACCCCGCCCTTCGCCCAGAGATAGGCGCCAGCCTCCCCGTGACCCTAATGAGGATTAAGCAGCTTAGAAAATGAACGACTGAATGAAAACAACACACACAGCAACACAACTGGATATTTTGCACTGAAGATCATTTAGAGTAAATAAAAAAATATAATGAAGCTACAGTTATATATTTACAGTTGTTATCCAAAGATGAAAATATTATGAGCATGTAGTTTGGGACATAAACACGTGTAATCTTGTAATTAAGGCATTTATTAAAAAATATATCATTAAAATACTACATCACTGATTGTCATAACATGTAATAACTGGGTTCATTATTATTGTTATTATTAAATGCATCGTACAAACCTGTTCCATAAAACATCGCTATCTTCCATAAACAACATTCACAAATCATTTCATAACATTTTGCCAGCAAAGATCCATTATATATTACACACAGCTCAATACCTGTAACATCATAGAGGTGTAAGGGCCGGCGGTATGTAACCATCCTGTGTACACCTGCTATGTTGAACGTTAATTAAAAGTAAACTCCGTTGTAACAGAAAAGCCTCCATACAGTATCACACACTCTGTTCTCTACAAATGGTCAGACCATAGTCTGATGCCAGGCGCAATCAGTCATATATTTTTTGAATTTCAACTGCTTTTCTGATAGCCGGGAAGGATTCTGACACACCCACCTTAGACTTTAAAGGTAACGTCAATTATACCGCACTTCAGTTGTTCAGTTCAACCTCCTGGGTTCCTCCCTTACTCTTTGTCAATCTTCAATAGTTTTAAGTTCTTAAACTACAGTGTGGCACTTGAGCAACCGAGGCGGTTTTCATGCACAGTGCTGTGGTACATGTAATTTTGTGGTACGATATCCTTTTATGGAAATTTAATTAGCTCTATTCAGTCTTACAAATAATTTTTAAAGACCTAAATAGTGAAAACTGTACAGCTCCTGACATCTACTGTAGTATCTCTGCGTTTTTTTTTCTCCTGAGCACAAAATGCCACAATGTTACAGGTCAAAAACAAAAAAATCCAAATAATATCCAAACATGAATTCTTTTATAGAATTCCAAACTTAAAACAAAGGCTTCAAGGAAATGAATGAAAAGGCAACCACTACTGGGACAGCAGTACATCCTTAAGCCCATTTATCAGGTACATAACAAAGTTACATTCATTACTGACTCATCATAGATTGTCATGACTTGTAATAGATATACGTGTAAACATTTGCACACCCTGTTTCTCTGCATAAAGGCGTGGCTCTGATATAGTGTAACATCACTGAGACATTGTCAGCGTGTTTCTCCTCTTCGAGTCTCTTCTTGGAAATGGAACAAAACTCTTCACTTCTTTAAAAGACAGCCCTGTACAGAAAACATGCAGCACATACGATCATTAGAACTGATAACATCTACTTATGAGATTGGTTGTGTGTGTGTGTGTGTGTGTGTGTGTGTGTGTGTGTGTGTGCGTGCGTGCGTGTGTGCGTGCGTCTGTTCGACAAGTCAAAAACTAATGGACAGATTTCCATGAAGTTTTAACCAAATGTGGGTCTTGGGCCTATGAAGAACTTTAGAAGGAGGATTTAGAAGGATTTTTTTTTGCATTGCAAGGTAGGGCAAAATTCCTGGATTGGAAAGCAGAAAAAGATTCCACTCTCTTGGTAGAGGTCTGCATTCTCTGATTGCATTTTTATTTATAAATATGAATCATATTTTGTTTATAAATATATATTTTTTCTTTTTGTAATAACAATTTCCCAGCCACCAGACAGCTCTCCCCGAGCCCATGACAGCTACCAACCAGTCCATTATATGCGTCGTCTATGGCATCTGAATCCATCTGATGCCATTATTTCTACATGCTGCTAAAGTGTTGAGTGAGACTCTATAAGCTCACAGATGCCCATGACGGTTTAGTGTCACATGTGGTTAATAAGGGAGAGAAATATCAGCCGATCTACCCAGGAGAGCAAACCACTGCTCCAACACATTCATTTCATCTGCTATCGGGTTACTAAATGACATACACATAAATATACACACTATACAGTAACACTGTTGTACAGTTAGATATGTTGTACAGATAAATATATTAATATATATCGCTTGTGTGTAAGTGTAAGCTGCAAATGAAGTGCCCTACTCAGTATCAATAAAATTGTGTAAAACAGAAGAGAGACAGTATGATCGTACCCTCCCTGAAAGCATCTTTTGGACTCCTGGCCATGGAGGGCACTGAAAACATCGGTTTTCTAAATAGAGATCTCCAAACACTGATCAAGTGAATGCTTTTCTGGTGTGCCACTAGAAGCCCCTATGCATTGGTAAGAATTTGACTATCCGGAGTACTGAGTGCACTTTTGTTCTATAATGCAAATTTCCTAATAAATGATGCATACACCTGATTTGCATGTTAAACCAATTAAAACCCAGAAGGAGAAGGCTGTGATGTAAAGTTCCTGCTTACATCACTGCTGTATATTGGTTACCGAGGTTGCTAAGAGGTGGTTATTTGGGGTTTATTGATGTAAAACAGAGGGTATTTTAATTAAAGTTATGAAGTCATCCTATTTAAATGACACCTTGAGTAATTGTATTAGAGGACTTGTATATGCAGTCATTAACACTAAATTTACTGTACTAATGTATTTGTGTACTTACTCTTCCACTCCTCTAGGGGCAGTGTGGCATTGTCATAACTGTCATCATATGGCTTTGGTTCTGGACAATCTTCTGGATCCCTCAGACCATCAAAGTAACTGTGGGCCAGTGCACTATCAGCAGTGACGCGGGCATCAGTGTCTAAAACCAGCATCTTTTCCAGCAGATCAACCGCTGGCAGAAATATCAGATTAGTTAAAATCAACAAGGTAAAAGTATTCACCATAGAATGACAATAAAAATCAATGAATTATTGGACCATTCTCATCTAAGTATTGTTTCCTCCTTAAACTAGCACAAAGTCATCCCACCAACCCTGGACAAGCTCTAACACGCTACATTCCAATTCTATCTATAACCTGGACTAGTTGACCCTGATTGAGAAGCATGAACTGCAACACACAAGTGGCTCCTTGTTGCTCAAACTACAGGTGAGGAGGTGTATTGAGGTGTACTGAGTTGTATTTTTTTCTAATCTGTTTTTGAACTAAAACTTTCAAATGTTTCATGCAGAAAAAACAGTTGATTGTCACATCCTGGCTACCTGCGAAATGCCTCCAATGGTCGCGGTCTTGGATTTCTGAGCCTGAGTTTGCTTCTCACTATATATATATATATATATATATATATATAAAAAAGTGCAAACGTTTCAGTCCAAATCGGACTTTCCTCAGTGGAAAATGAAATGTGTACCGAGCCACCTCATCTAAAAGGTTGCTCTACAGCTGATTAGTAATCTAGAGCTGAATTAGTCTCACCCAATACCAATTACCTGCAGGCTAAATATCTTACACATCAAGGAGTATAATTAGTTTATTACAGACCTAAAATTCATAACAGTACTGGTATAATGAATCCCACTAAAGTAAAGAAGAGTTACAAAATACAAGTCATATCTATTTCTTCATTTAAACCATTTGGAAATGTAATGTTTTAAGATAGAAGATATATCTGCATTCATTATATGTGGGATTCATTATACCAGTACTGTTATGAATTTTAGGTCTGTAATAAACTAATTATACTCCTTGATGTGTAAGATATTTAGCCTGCAGGTAATTGGTATTGGGTGAGACTAATTCAGCTCTAGATTACTAATCAGCTGTAGAGCAACCTTTTAGATGAGGTGGCTCGGTACACATTTCATTTTCCACTGAGGAAAGTCCGATTTGGACTGAAACGTTTGCACTTTTTTATATATATATATATATATATATATATATAGTGAGAAGCAAACTCAGGCTCAGAAATCCAAGACCGCGACCATTGGAGGCATTTCGCAGGTAGCCAGGATGTGACAATCAACTGTTTTTTCTGCATGAAACATTTGAAAGTTTTAGTTCAAAAACAGATTAGAAAAAAATACAACTCAGTACACCTCAATACACCTCCTCACCTGTAGTTTGAGCAACAAGGAGCCACTTGTGTGTTGCAGTTCATGCTTCTCAATCAGGGTCAACTAGTCCAGGTTATAGATAGAATTGGAATGTAGCGTGTTAGAGCTTGTCCAGGGTTGGTGGGATGACTTTGTGCTAGTTTAAGGAGGAAACAATACTTAGATGAGAATGGTCCAATAATTCATTGATTTTTATTGTCATTCTATGGTGAATACTTTTACCTTGTTGATTTTAACTAATCTGATATTTCTGCCAGCGGTTGATCTGCTGGAAAAGATGCTGGTTTTAGACACTGATGCCCGCGTCACTGCTGATAGTGCACTGGCCCACAGTTACTTTGATGGTCTGAGGGATCCAGAAGATTGTCCAGAACCAAAGCCATATGATGACAGTTATGACAATGCCACACTGCCCCTAGAGGAGTGGAAGAGTAAGTACACAAATACATTAGTACAGTAAATTTAGTGTTAATGACTGCATATACAAGTCCTCTAATACAATTACTCAAGGTGTCATTTAAATAGGATGACTTCATAACTTTAATTAAAATACCCTCTGTTTTACATCAATAAACCCCAAATAACCACCTCTTAGCAACCTCGGTAACCAATATACAGCAGTGATGTAAGCAGGAACTTTACATCACAGCCTTCTCCTTCTGGGTTTTAATTGGTTTAACATGCAAATCAGGTGTATGCATCATTTATTAGGAAATTTGCATTATAGAACAAAAGTGCACTCAGTACTCCGGATAGTCAAATTCTTACCAATGCATAGGGGCTTCTAGTGGCACACCAGAAAAGCATTCACTTGATCAGTGTTTGGAGATCTCTATTTAGAAAACCGATGTTTTCAGTGCCCTCCATGGCCAGGAGTCCAAAAGATGCTTTCAGGGAGGGTACGATCATACTGTCTCTCTTCTGTTTTACACAATTTTATTGATACTGAGTAGGGCACTTCATTTGCAGCTTACACTTACACACAAGCGATATATATTAATATATTTATCTGTACAACATATCTAACTGTACAACAGTGTTACTGTATAGTGTGTATATTTATGTGTATGTCATTTAGTAACCCGATAGCAGATGAAATGAATGTGTTGGAGCAGTGGTTTGCTCTCCTGGGTAGATCGGCTGATATTTCTCTCCCTTATTAACCACATGTGACACTAAACCGTCATGGGCATCTGTGAGCTTATAGAGTCTCACTCAACACTTTAGCAGCATGTAGAAATAATGGCATCAGATGGATTCAGATGCCATAGACGACGCATATAATGGACTGGTTGGTAGCTGTCATGGGCTCGGGGAGAGCTGTCTGGTGGCTGGGAAATTGTTATTACAAAAAGAAAAAATATATATTTATAAACAAAATATGATTCATATTTATAAATAAAAATGCAATCAGAGAATGCAGACCTCTACCAAGAGAGTGGAATCTTTTTCTGCTTTCCAATCCAGGAATTTTGCCCTACCTTGCAATGCAAAAAAAAATCCTTCTAAATCCTCCTTCTAAAGTTCTTCATAGGCCCAAGACCCACATTTGGTTAAAACTTCATGGAAATCTGTCCATTAGTTTTTGACTTGTCGAACAGACGCACGCACACACGCACGCACGCACACACACACACACACACACACACACACACACACACACACAACCAATCTCATAAGTAGATGTTATCAGTTCTAATGATCGTATGTGCTGCATGTTTTCTGTACAGGGCTGTCTTTTAAAGAAGTGAAGAGTTTTGTTCCATTTCCAAGAAGAGACTCGAAGAGGAGAAACACGCTGACAATGTCTCAGTGATGTTACACTATATCAGAGCCACGCCTTTATGCAGAGAAACAGGGTGTGCAAATGTTTACACGTATATCTATTACAAGTCATGACAATCTATGATGAGTCAGTAATGAATGTAACTTTGTTATGTACCTGATAAATGGGCTTAAGGATGTACTGCTGTCCCAGTAGTGGTTGCCTTTTCATTCATTTCCTTGAAGCCTTTGTTTTAAGTTTGGAATTCTATAAAAGAATTCATGTTTGGATATTATTTGGATTTTTTTGTTTTTGACCTGTAACATTGTGGCATTTTGTGCTCAGGAGAAAAAAAAACGCAGAGATACTACAGTAGATGTCAGGAGCTGTACAGTTTTCACTATTTAGGTCTTTAAAAATTATTTGTAAGACTGAATAGAGCTAATTAAATTTCCATAAAAGGATATCGTACCACAAAATTACATGTACCACAGCACTGTGCATGAAAACCGCCTCGGTTGCTCAAGTGCCACACTGTAGTTTAAGAACTTAAAACTATTGAAGATTGACAAAGAGTAAGGGAGGAACCCAGGAGGTTGAACTGAACAACTGAAGTGCGGTATAATTGACGTTACCTTTAAAGTCTAAGGTGGGTGTGTCAGAATCCTTCCCGGCTATCAGAAAAGCAGTTGAAATTCAAAAAATATATGACTGATTGCGCCTGGCATCAGACTATGGTCTGACCATTTGTAGAGAACAGAGTGTGTGATACTGTATGGAGGCTTTTCTGTTACAACGGAGTTTACTTTTAATTAACGTTCAACATAGCAGGTGTACACAGGATGGTTACATACCGCCGGCCCTTACACCTCTATGATGTTACAGGTATTGAGCTGTGTGTAATATATAATGGATCTTTGCTGGCAAAATGTTATGAAATGATTTGTGAATGTTGTTTATGGAAGATAGCGATGTTTTATGGAACAGGTTTGTACGATGCATTTAATAATAACAATAATAATGAACCCAGTTATTACATGTTATGACAATCAGTGATGTAGTATTTTAATGATATATTTTTTAATAAATGCCTTAATTACAAGATTACACGTGTTTATGTCCCAAACTACATGCTCATAATATTTTCATCTTTGGATAACAACTGTAAATATATAACTGTAGCTTCATTATATTTTTTTATTTACTCTAAATGATCTTCAGTGCAAAATATCCAGTTGTGTTGCTGTGTGTGTTGTTTTCATTCAGTCGTTCATTTTCTAAGCTGCTTAATCCTCATTAGGGTCACGGGGAGGCTGGCGCCTATCTCTGGGCGAAGGGCGGGGTACACCCTAAACAGCTCGCCAGGCCATCGCAGGGCAACCCGCATACAACCACTCACACGTAGGGGCAATTTGGAACAGCCAATTAGCCTACTGTGCATGTTTTTGGACTGTGGAAGGAAACCAGAGTACCTGGAGGAAACCCACACATGCATGGGAGATACAAATTACACACAGAAATGCCCTGACTCCAGGAAACCGAACCTGGGACCTTCTTGCTGTGAGACGGACATGCTAACCACTGTGCCACCGTGCCGCCTATGTGGGTTTTTGTTATTGTTGTTTTGTTTAGTTTTTTATAATATGTAGGAATATAGAGGTTGAAAACAATCTTTTATAGTTTCTCATTTAGCAAACTATGTATCTAGGGCTTAGATATGTACTCACAGCCCACTCCTCTACATTTGTGCAGTTATCCAGTCAGTCAATCATGTGGCACGAGCACAATGCATAAAATCTTGCATATTATAGGTCAGGAGCTTCAGCTGATGTTTTCAGTTATACTCATTCAAATTGGTGAGCAGAAAGACTTCTCAGAATTTATAACACGTTTCACTCCTATAAGCCAAGAACAGGAATCTGCAGTAGGCACAGGCTCATTAAAAATAAGCATGTGATGATTGGAGATATCCAGAAAGTCACCAGGGTTGAACCTGTGCCCACTGGAGCTGAGATTCTAGATCAGATCAGAACTGTTGTGTCCCAGATTCAATGTGATGTTTGTTTTGAATTCATG
>JAOUQZ010000030.1:12182806-12193071 GCA_028564935.1 Neosilurus hyrtlii
TATATATATATATATATATATATATATATATATATATATATATATATATGCACACACACACACACTAAAATTTTTTTTTTGCCACAATTATTGCCACCCCTGCATTTTTTTCTTTGCACAATCTCTCTTTGGCGGCACAACAGCACTGAGTCTGTATTCATATGCAAGTTCTTTAAAGAAATTATGGGTGAGTATGCTCTTTCAAATGTCAGTGGGAATTCCCCCAACAGGACGTGGTGGGCATTAATTGATGATGGTAGGTGTATACAACAGTATAAAAATACAATAATAATTTAGTAATAATTACTACATGCACATTCTAGAGCCTGAACTGAACAATTAAAAATTTTCAAATTCAAAGTTTTCATTTCCTTTCATATCCTCCGATAAATCTGTCGTCTTGTTGTTTTTTTCTGCTTACCTTGCTCACTAGCCCGTGGAAACAGTGTGGAGAAATCTTTCCGAGGATAAAAGGGAAGTGATTTCACATAGTTCTTTGCCTGCACACATGAGGTATGACATTGCCAAAGAGAAGATATTTAAACATCATTTGTAATACAGTAAAGTTAGGGCACAGAAAGCCTGTTTATACACGTAATAATCAATGTCATCTTCAATAATTCAATCATCACTTTATCAGGAAGATACATACATACAGCCAACATATAACAAAATTAAGTAATATATACAGTATGTTGAGTGTGAAATGTTGAGTAAACATGAGTTGCTGCATGTGTTTCAGATATTAATAATATTACAACTCAATACACATATTACCGTACATATATACACTAATCAGCCATAACATTGAAACCACTGACAGGTGAAGTGAATCACATTGATTATCTCGTAACAGAGGCACCTGCTGAGGGGTGGGATGTATAGGCGGAAAGTGAACAATCCGTTATTGAAATTGATGTATTGGGAGCAGAAAAAATGAGCAAGCACTAAAATCGGTGGGACTTTGATTGACAAGGGAGACATTGTGAAGGCTACAACACTGAATCTATTGAAAATGGCAGGTCTTGTGGGGTGTTCCTAGAATGCAGTAATATGTACCTACCCAAAGTGGTCCAAGGAAGGACAACCAGTAAACTGGCAAGAGTGCATGGAAGGAAGTGATGTGATCTCACATAAGAGATACTGCAGTAACCAGTAAAACTGATTAAATTGTTAATTCTATAAATGATAGAAAGGAATTAGAACACACAGTGCATTGTAACATGCAGCATACAGGGCTGCCAAATCACAGACCAGTCAAGTGGTGTTACTGTTATGGCTGATTGCTGTACATTACTATTACAAGATAACACTGTAGACAAACTCTCTTACCTCCTGGCTTTCTAGTTTCTCGATGAATTCTGGGCCAGGCGTCCCTGTTACCTTCATGATTTGCACCAGCTGGTCCATGTCTGATTTTCAAAGATTAAAGACTGCTATACTGTATATTTAAAGTAATAACCACTCAATTATTCATTTGCCAAAGCACTTTATCCAATTACGATCATGGGAGGTCGAGCTCATCTCAGCTGACACTGGGTGAAGGTGGGGTACACCCTGAACAGCTTGCCAGACCACTGCAGGTCCAACATACACACACACACACACACACACACACATACCTAGGGGCAATTTATAACAGCCAGTTAGCCTAATGTGCATGTTTTTTGACTGTGGGAAGAAACTGGAGTACCCAGGAGGAAACCCACGCATGCACAAGGAGAACATGCAAACTCCACACAGTATCACTTGAGGTCGGGACTTGAACCTAGGACCTTTTTGCTACACCACCATGCCTCTCTAGCTGTACTCAGATAAATACAATTTATCTTTGCTTTAACTCCAGGAAACATTTGCCCGTCTCTAAGAGGCACATAACAAGACACGTACCACAATTTTATTTAATTATTTATTTTACATGTCGAGCTAATGAGCCTGTATGAGACAAATTATTCAAAATGCTTGTTTCTACACAATAAAGCACTAATACTGAATGGTCATGAATGGTTTATTGAAGGATACAGTCTTTTCCTTTGAAGAGTGTCTTTCCGTTGAACATTTCTCCCATTATGCACCCAACTGACCAGATGTCCACTAAGCAGCAGGCAACAGTCAAAAACAATATTACTTAAAGTCCATTTCCAAATTACATAATCAGTTGAGATGCTATAATAACAGTACTGTTGAGTATATCACTGAGTTTAATCAGTGAACCTGAAAGGTGAAATAAACAGGAGTGTTTTCTTGCCTGTCTGGTTGTAGTGCATCCAATTTAAAATAACCTCGGGCGCTCTGTACCATCTTGTCACCACATAACCCGTCATCTCTTGATCTGCATGCCTTGCCAGGCCAAAGTCTAAAATCTGTAGCCACATATACAAGATACTATTAAAATCTTTGTGCAACCCCATGACCACCATCAAATAAAAAGGACGTCAGTCATTCCAAACGCAAAAAATTCAACATATTTCCGTCACTATTTTCTCAAAAAGCCAGAGATAACTGACCTTTAACTCACAGTCTTGATTCACTGCCAAGTTGCCTGGTTTCAGATCCTGAAAACAAAACACAACAATCCAGATATTGGTTAGAGTTGTTCCTTTTAATGCTCATTATTATTTATTATTTTTAACCCATCCAAAGTGAACACATACACATATAGACAGTGAGCACACAAACACACACACACACACACACACACACACAAGAGCCACACTGCCATGCCTGGAGAGCAGTTATGGGTTAGGCTCCTTGCTCAAGGGCACTTCAGATGTGTAGGTGGTAGAAGGTGAGGGTGGAGGTCCTCCCCTCCACCAGATATTTTTCCTGTAGGTCCGGGAATCGAACCAGTAACCTTTCAGTCCCAAACCCATTTCTCGAAACATTAGGCCACAGCTGCCCCACGAGTTCGAAAAGTTATGTTCTGAGGAAGTTTTTCCTCACCACTGTTGCCACAGCCTTGTTCATTAAGGATGTATAGGGATTATAGAGAGATGTTTAAACTCCACCAAATTTGTTTTACTATGTGAAGATATTTTGTGACAATGTCAATTGTAAAAAGTGCTATACAAATAAGACTGAACTGAATTGAATTAAATGTTCTGTCAAGCTTCTGGTTTCAGTGTTTGCTTCACAAACATTTACCTATCTGCAAGTCAGTCTGCCTACCTGACTTTGACTTTTTTTTTTTTAATCTGTGTTAAGTCTGAGCAGTGCTGCCCTACAACGCCAAAAGGAAGTAAGTGGCATTTTGGTCATAAATGAGATTTTGCACTAAATGGGCTCTGGGTAGCGGTTTACACCTTTTAAAAGTGTGTGTTTGTGTGAAAATAAAAACCAGTAGGTAGAATGAAATTTGAAAAAAGAAGTCACACAATTTGTTCATATTACAACTCAAAAGGAAGCAAGTGCACTGGAAGTAAGTTACATCTTTAACAATGGGATATGTTGTATTATAGTATTTTTTGAGCAGCAAAAACAATAACAAATAGAATTAAGTGACAAAGATGTGTCAATTTTAAGTCCAAATGATGCAAATTTTGTGAAAATAAAACAATGATAAATTATAATTTTTAATTATTATCAATTTCTGCAACAAAATTTCTCCCCATAGCCCCATGGTCACCTGACTGTCAATGTTTCACAGGTGTTGATAGCCTTGTACCGACCACTGTTTATACAGGTGAAGCTCCAAAAATTAGAATATCGTGCAAAAGTTCGTTTATTTCAGTAATTCAACTTAAAAGGTAAAACAAATATTTTATATAGACTCATTACATGCAAAGTAAAATATTTCAAGCATTTATTTGTTGTAATTTTGATGATTATGGCTTACAGCAGGGAAGCTTTGTAATTTGATTTTAGCGAGTCGACGGCAGTTTTGGGAACAGCTACCAGTATGTGACAGTTCACCAGATCTGCCCGAAACTGAGTATTTAAAAAATTATTTAGCACTTTTACACGTATACGAGATACAATGTGACTATTAAACTAATCATTTGTTTTTATCTCATGTTACGGTGTTGTTTTGTTATTTTTGGTATGTTTGCCTTGTTATTTGTTTGTGAGATATTAATAATAAACTCCTAAAAAGTATGTGATTTGTTTCTTGAGATGTAAATAATTCAACTATTTTGTGCAAATTGACATTTTTGGAAAAGTCACAAATGATAAATTGAATGCTGCCTGTTTAATAAAACATATTATCGGGCACCATTTGGCAACTTAAATTATAATGCACATGCCTGTATTATTGGATTGTGATATATTTTACTAGGCAGCTGAAAATACTATTAATTAATTAATAATATGTTCATGCACACAACTAAGATGCTTTCTTTTGCTTTTGTTTTTCAATAAATAAGCTGCATCTTTTACAATGCAAGAAAGAAGTAAGCAACATAAAAGTGCCGGATCAGAGGAATTTGAGTTTCCTTATTATGCCTTTAGTCATCTGATTTATTACGCATTCAATCAACACATTTAGTTTGCGTTACTATTGTTCACCACAGAGAGCCATGAAGTTCGTTTTTGCTCTATATCTCTCAATTTGTCACTTACTTCCTTTTGGCGTTGTAGGGCAGAGTGTTATATGAGCCTCTTTTTTTGGGTTTAAATTAAATATTATCATTGCTCAATTGCATTACAACTAAAATAATGACTGATTTGAAAATGTAAGAAATCGAAAGTACTGTGTATGCAGTAAAAGTAACATTTATCAGACAAGTTGTTACTCAAGTACAGATACTCAAAAAGGTACCTAAATGTTTACATTGAATAGATTAAATGGAATTGAAAAAAATTGAGAAAAAATGGACAAATCTCAAACTGAAAAAAAGAATTACAACAAATCACTGGTCAGAAGAAATGAGCAAGAATGAAAATTATCATTCATGAAAACCTGTACCATCAGTACAAAGTCTTGCAAAGTGTTTGGGAAAAAAACTGGAAACAGGGAAATTCACTTACTGTACATAGACTTCTTGTATCCAAACATGAATTCATGAAAAGATTGAAATGTTTGATCTGAAATTTAAACTAACGCGTCTTGGTGTGCAACATTTTCCAAAATATCTTCTGGTTGTGTTGTTTTTTTCCCTGTAAAAAATGACTCATTATTTGGTAACGTCCCACAACTGATACAGCCCATCACAAACCTGATAACTCGTTCAGCATATAACCAGAAGTGAGAGATATCTACGGGTACAATACAGTATGCAGGTGTGCAAGTTGCAATGTAAACAAGAGATATATCTGCTCTAGAGATGCATGTTTTGCAAGTTGGGCTTTGCCCCAGTTTTTTTGCCCAGGAGTGTGTTTTTTATCTTCTGTTATAAGTATTTAGTAAAAGAAATCACACGGAGGTCCAGTACAGTTTTCCGCAAGTTCTCAGGGTTCTCAAATATCATTCAGTTGAAGGTGTAGTCTGCGCTCATTAACCAAATATGGATCATACAATTGTTTTTTTACTACATCATTCAATCCGTTTAGGTTTTAACAGTGTAAACACACTTAAAAAAACCCCCAAAAAAGTCAGTTGCGCTCCAGTGCAGTTATTTGCTGTTGTTGCGGAGAAGTGTTTTTGGCATGCCACACCTGCATGGAGGTGTAGAAAAATACAAGCATTTCTTCCAACTCTTTTGTACACCCAGCCAATCCAGTTCTCTGCACAATTGAGATACATAATCAGTTGCTGGGAAATCTGTTTCTGGTGTATTAGGAATGGGAAGAAACTTAACTTGTTGGTGTGCTTGGCTTCAAAAACTTGATTAAAACTTCACATAACACCTACAAAGTCATGTATAACTTATAAAAGACTACTAAATCTTCCATAGTAACTAATTCTATAGATCTGAACTTATCATACAAACTTTTAATAAAAAGATCAGCTGTGAAGCTCCTCAAAAAATAGATAACATAGAATAAAACCACAATGACACAATTTGGCTGATGTCACACATTTCGTAACACAGAATTGTGAAACTCTGCACATCCAGACACTAGGAGAACATGCAGAGACAATGTTAAGCCTAACAGGAAACCGCTTCCTGCATTACCTGGAATGCTACAGGCATGTGAACAACAAGTACCGCTGGTGGAAATTGCGCATTTCTTTCCACAAATCTGAACAAGCAAGCATTTCACCCTTTTTTATACAGAGCCTTCAAATGAATGTGATACACTTGAACCAGATTGCAAATAAAAAACTAACAAATTCAATCACTCCGCTGTCACTCTCACTCATTTGCCAAAACGCTTAATCCTACTAGGGTAGCGGGAAGGCTGCTGCCTCTCTCAGCCGACACTGGGTGAAGGAGAGGTACACCCTGATCAGCTCGCTAGACCATCGCAGGGCAACACACATACACACAACCATTCACACTTACTCTCACACTTATGGGCAATTGGGCCCATAAGTGTGAGAGCCAACTAGCTTAATGTGCATGTTTTTGGACTGTGGGAAAACGCTGATGTACCCGGAGGAAACCCATGCAAGCATGGGGAGAACATGCAAACTCCACACAGAAACGCCCAAGGCCGGAACTCAAACCCAGGACCTTCTTGCTGTCAGTCGGACACGCTACACACAACACCACCTTGCTGCCCATTTTTTCAATCACTTAATCAACAAAGATATGAAGAGATGCAGTTTTTTTTGTGGAGAAAGTAAGCACGCTTGTGGTCTCAGAAGCTTGCATTTCTCACTTTATCAGAAATAACCACGTGTAGGCATTTTGCACAATTGTCCAGCAGTCCATAGCTGATGATGAAAAAGTCAATCATGCCCATGGGACATAGTTATTTTTTTCTTATGGATGTTTACTGCTCTCCCATGATCTGGAAAACCTAGTAAGTTTAGATTAGCAATGGAGACTTGTAGGTTATGGGGCAGTGGTGGCCTGGCGGACTGGTGCTGGATTACTGATCCCCAGTGCAGCTAACTGGGTTATCAATGGCCGGAAATGTCTCTCACTGTCTATGGTGACTTTTACGATGTAAAAGAACCATTGCTGATTTTCGTCAAGAGTAGGCTGCATAGCATTAATATGTTTCTGCCCTGCGATGGCCTGGCAAGCTGTCCAGGGTATACTCTGCCCTCGCCCAGAGTCAGCTGAGATGGGCGCTAGCCTCCCCGCGACCCTAATTAGGATTAAGCGCTTCAGAAAATGAATGAATGAATGAACTTTTAGGTCATTCCAGATCACAATACACCAAAGTATGGGTTCAGTTCAAATTTAAAATGACAAAATGAAGGGGCAAAATCTTGGGTCTAACTTAAATTTGACTTACTAGGATTTTCCAGATCAGGGAAGCTATAGTAAAAGGAAATGCTTTTAACCCGATTCAACAATACCTTGGGTTCTGCTATCAGGATAATATTTGCTTACAGTGGTAATGCCCAGAAGCCATCCTCACAAAGAGTATTGACAGAAAGAGGTCTTCTAGGTAGCATTAAATTATTTTACTGAAAATTACTTTATTTTTACTGATTTTACCTTCCAAAACTATTCACCAAACAGCGGATAGAAAACTGAACTTGAGTTGACCTTGTTAGTAAAGATAATGGAATATTTCCTGAATGAAAATCATAGCTACTGGCTCTTGCTATAACAGAATGCACATGAGAAAAGTGCATGGGACTGTTTTTTAAATCCAATTCCAAAATTTGGATAATTCTTGCGACAATCTGCCAGACCATATTTGTGCCTCCTCAGGGCTACCTTGAAGTCAGAAGCTCAAAAAAAATTGGCCTTACAATTATCCATGGCCCAGATGAAGCCAACTGGTGCATAAGCCAGTTGGTGTGGAAGGCGGTCAGTGAGTTTTTTTTTTCAAATATTAATGAATTGTTCCAGTTTGCTATTAAAAACGATTTAGCTGAATGTTTTCAAAAGCTAATCTATTTTAGCTGGACCTTACTTTCTCTGCAATGTTAAAGCTTATTCACATAAAAAAGAAGAAGAAGATATGTAGGACAATAAAAGACTGGATAACTTCTTTGCAAGAAATAGCCTATGACCTTCGTTTTAGACCATAACTCCCTAATGCTGCAGTTAGCATAGACTAGCTTTATTGTTATACGTAGGCTCTCCATGTAAATCATTGCATAAGTACTTGTTTATGTGTGTTATGATGGTCACGTTACGAAAACCTTCTGCATGCTGTGATGGATTCTTTAAGTAAATAATTTACTAAGAACAACATCTTGTTTGCTGTGATGAGTATTTCATGTACTTTGGTAAGCCATGCGGTGCATCATTCATTCATTCATTTCCTGAACCGCTTAATCCTAATTAGGGTCGCTGGCGCCCATCTCAGCCGACTCTGGACGAGAGCAGAGTACACCCTAGACAGCTCGCCAGGCCATCGCAGGGCAGAAACATGCTGACGGCTATGCAGCTACTCTTGACGGAAATTAGCAATGGTTCTTTTACATGCCTCTCAACATAGACAGTGAGAGACATGGCTGGCATTTGATAACCCAGTTAGCTGCACTGGGTGGACAGCAGTGACAACTTGAACAGCTTGAACCCCCAACCTTGGAATCAGTAATCCAGCACCTTACCACCAGGCCATGCAGTGCATCACTGAACTGCTATTGGTCCCTGTTCACCATGTATGGGCTGAGCGATAGCATAATAGAAATGCAAACAGGCTTTTGGCTTGAGGATTAAAACGACAGGCTACAAGTCTTTCGTAGCCTTGAGATAGCCCTGGCTTGCTCTAGCATAATAGTGGAACATAACAGCGACATGTTTTCTGTCAGATGAACCAAATAGTGTACGATTCTAAAACGACTGACTCTAAGGCAATGATCACATTAGAGTCACGATAGAAAAGTAACTGACGCAAATGGCAATTCACGGCTGTTGCATTTCATGCTTAAAATATTTTTAAATTTGTCACGTGGCATTTGTGGCAAAACATTTTGGTTGCCAGGTTTGTGAAAAAAATTTCAAATATGTTGATGCAAAGTGTTGCAAAACGCGGCTCTGACATGTAGTAGTCTCAAACTCTTCTCAAACAGCCCGCAGTCATGAGAAGGTCGCTAAGTTGCCGTTTTGCTCGCAAATTATTAGTTTTTTGCTTGCAAAGAGAAACGACAAGTTGGAGACTTCCACGTGGAAAGTCTAAAACTTGCTGGCATCCAAAATTTTCTGTGGATTTTGTCATCATTCATATATTATTCATGTTTTGTTCATGCTAAAAACGAGTGGTCTGAAAACAAAAAAAACGAAGAAAAAAACCCTGTGACAGATTTATGACAAGAGATTTGCATTTTTTTCGCTAAACATCCGCAACCCGATTGCAAATTACTCGCAAATTGTTGTGCAACCTTCTAGGGACTTCCCCGTGATATACATATATATTTAAGCTGCAGAATATTCGCTTGCATGTGGAGGTGCAAAACATCTTGATTTTTTCAAGTGCAAGTTTCAAAAATCATTAAAAAAATTGCCAAAAAAAATAAAACCCAACAAAAAAAAAAAACGTCATCATTGAATCTCTAATGTGATCACCCCCTAAGCTGTCAGCCAACCACCTGGAACCCTGCCCCCTTCTCCCTAATCTCTTCTTAGTAATTTCTGGCCAGTGCTTCAAAGATGCATTGATCCAATGTCCTCACGTCCTGTCAAGCAAAATATATCAGGTTTTGACTTTCAACTGAAATCAAATCTGCTTTTTTTTTTTTTTTCGTGAAAGTTCTCAAAATGAGAAGTGATTGTTATAGGGAAAATACATAAATCTATTTACGGTTTCAATTCCTTAATAACATTAATCATGATTAGAAAGAGCAGCCAATAATATACTGCATTATAAATTATGATTAAAGGTATTTTATAACAATAAAAACAACATATTATTATAATTTAAATTTATTGCACATAGTAAGTCAAGAGGCTAAAGCGCTCTTCCTGAGAGAAGCGTCAGAAGCAGCAAACATGATATGTACCATTAATTCAACTTTAATTCAATGTGATGAATTTGTGATCCGTGACAGATGCTGTTTATTTGCTGCCAAACACTTACCCTGTGAATGATGCCAGCACTGTGAATGTACTGTGGAGAGATAAAAAAAAGTTAGCCACTTAGTCATGTTCAATGCTACTTTCCGTATGACTTCAAACTGATTTTCTTTTAAAAGTCCAAATGATTCTTCTGAACTGCTTATATTCCAGCTGTACCAAATACATTCATTCATTCATTCATCTTCTGAACCGCTTATTCCTAATTAGGGTCGCGGGGAGGCTGGCGCCCATCTC
>JAOUQZ010000030.1:12202271-12220139 GCA_028564935.1 Neosilurus hyrtlii
GTGTGTGTGTGTGTGTGTGTGTGTGTGTGTGTGTGTGTGTGTGTGTGTGTGTGTGTGTTGGCCCTGCAATGGTCTAGTGAGCTCCTTGTCTTTATCTCGTGTCTTCTCTCTAATATTTTGGGTGAAAATGTATTTAACAATGCTATTGTATGCAGTGAGATTCAAAATAATAATTCTGACAAGTATATTGAGGTAAAAATATGGCTAATAACCAAAAACACTGACAATACCAAAAATACAAATTTATTTTCTTGAATTTTGCATATCATGAATGAACTTCAAACCATATGGAAGGGTTTAGCGAGTGAAGTAATAAAAAATACAGTGATGCAGTCATGATTAAACACTTAACAAAATGAAGATAAATCAGAAACCAAGTACTATTCAAGTATTTATTTTATATAATATTGGATCATATTAATGAGAATAAGTAAACAAACAACAAAATATAATAATAGCAAAAATAATACTCTCTTTTTTTGGGAGAAAAAAAGTCAATATTTAGTGTGAACAGCATTTACTTTGATTACTGCATTTACCCTTTCAGGCACAGTGTTCATATATATATTTTTTTTCTTTACTCGCTAAACCATTCTATATGGTTTGAAGTTCATTCATGTTGTGCAAAAGTCAAAAAAATAAAATTTGCGACAGTTTTAGATTTTCCTGAAAAATTGGTATTTTCAGTGTTTTTGTTTATTAGCCACACTTTTACCCCAATATACTTGTCAGAATTATTTTGGTTCTCGTTGCCTACAATAGCATTGTTCAATACATTTTCACCCAAAAAAATTATAGAGAAGTAATTTTTTGTTGCTTTTTATTAGGAGCCCTTTTAGACAACAGTGGTGGTGTATAATCTTCACTGCACACTTCTGTATATATGTGTGTGTTTCATAGTTTTTAACATTAACAAATAAATCAGGTCTGATTTTAGAACAATCTCATTCATTCTTTCATTTTCTGAACCGCTTAATCCTAATTAGGGTCATGGGAAGGCTGGCACCTAAATTTAAAATAATCCCTCAGACATATTTACTTAAGAACCATTTCTTCAGCCAGATTTTATATATTGAAGCTGTAAAATGTTTTCCTTCCTGTTGATAATCATCAACAAGTCAATATTGTTAATATAAAAATTGTTTGTATATTTTGGATGTAGATTTTTGGGGGATTATTTGAGAACCATACATACAGTCTATCACAGAGGTCACCTCATAGGTAATACAGTCTAACTGAGCCAATCTACACTCATTATTGAGAAAACAGGCACACTAAGGTCAGAACAGAAAATAACAGAAGCGCTACCTGGGGCTGCAGGACTGGGATAATTAGAAAAACCAAGAAATAGCAGATGGAAGTTTGTAAACACAGAAACTAGATAAACACGGAATCTATCAGTTAAAGAAAGCAGAGACCATGGCTTAATACTGTAATATAACAACGTGCAAGAATATAGAATGGTGGCTGGTGAATAAAGTGGAAAATAAGCACTGGGTTAATGAGAGAAAATGAAGCACAAGCAACAGGTGAAAACAATAATCAAGGCATGTGGGAGCAGGAGAAAAACAAAAAGTAAAAAAAAAAATTCTTGGTTAAACTTTAAAAAGTGAGTAACGTCACTCACTCTCACTCATTTGCTGCACCACCATCCTATTAGGGTTGTTTGGTGGCTGAAGCCAATCTCAGTGGACACTGGGTGAAGGTGGGGTACCCCCTGAACAGCTTGCCAGACTATTGCAGGGCTAACACACACACACACACACACACACACACACACACACACACACACACACACACACACACACACATTCACACACCTAGAGGCAATTTGGTCAACCACTCAGCCTAATGTGCATGTCTTTGGATTGTGGGAAGAAACAGTACCCAGAGGAAACACCGCAAGCATAGGAAGAACATGGAAACTGCACACTGAAACACCCGAGGCCGGGACTCGTACCCAGGACATGCTAACCATAGAGAGGAACCTGGTTGCCTCAAATTTCTTTGAGTTCATCGAAATACATATAGTAAATTAGTTCAGTGGAACTCGATTGCCGCACAGTGCAAATGTAGTTCAAATTCACAAGTCTCAGTAGTTGAACAGAAGTTAAACCAAGAATATATTTTTTTCAGGGATTTAATCACTGTGATAGGTTTGTATGTCTGATACCACATCAGGAAGTTCTGCCATGCTATAATTGATATTGAAAACAGGGATTGGTGTGATATTTCGGACACAGGAGGTGTCTTAACTGTCTTCCAGATATTGCTTTCGAGTCCAATACAGGTGCACTCTTGTTATGTTTTGTAACTTTTTGAGATTAGAATCATGGATTAGCAGAAATTTATACACTCTTTACACTTTACACTCACTCGTTTGCCGAAGCACTTAATCCTATTAATGTAGCAGGAACACTGAAGCCTATCGCAGCTGATACTGGTCCAAGGCGGGGTACATCCTGAATAGCTTGCCAGTCCATCACAAGACCAACACACACAACCATTCACACTTACATCCACACGTGGGGCAATTTGGAACAGTCAATTAGCGTAATATGCACAACTGTAGGAGGAAACCGGAGCATCGGGATGAAACCCATGCAAGCACAGGGAGAACATGCAGGACTCAAACCCACAAGCTTCTAGCTATGTGATGAATATTCTAACCACTACGCCATCGTGCCACTCCTCTCATGTTCAATGCTTTATTATTATTATTATTAATAATAATTCTTTTTATTATCATTAATCAGTGGTTTATTTCGTTTCTATAACAGTAGCTCTGCCCAGAGTTTGTGCTTTAATTCAAATATGTTTATATTCATAAATTTGTTCCAACATATTATTGTTTCTGTAGTAACAACCTACACAGGGACTTGTATCATGGACAGCTTTAAAATGTTTGGATGGTTACAGCCCTATATATATAGGCTGGACCCTATATATACATGGACAGCACAATTGGTCCAACAGCCATATCCCTAAACCAAGTGATTTAAGCAAGGAGCCCATACTATATCAGTAGGGCCCTGTGACCAATGCACTGTCGGATCATAGAGCCGTCCACATCAGCTGATATGCTGGGACTCTCTGTGAAGATATTTTTTTCTAACATTTAAGAAAAGAATCAGTCAGAGCTAAAACTGTTCCAGTCTAGAGATCTCTGATGGAAAGATGAAGGACTTTGTGCTTTCTAGTTTCTCAATAACAAGTCAAGCACCATTTTTAGACATTTTAACGCCGAGAAAGACAACAAAGGAAGATCTGGTTAAGAAACTGATAGCAGGAATGGAGTTGTTTTGCAGACGTTTTGTTGCTAGGTAACTCCCTCGCATGTTTCCTGTTTAAAAATCTTTCAGAGTGAAACTGCGAGCAATTATTATCCGTGTAAAAGTTCTGTGTGCAGTCATAAAGCACAGGATATTTAGATACGGCAATAATGAGCTGCTCTTCCATGTTGACGTGAGCGAATTAATTAATCTTGTGTTCATTGTTTCTCTACGGAAGGCTTTCTGTCAATCAAAGCTATCTTGAAGCTCTGATTGGCAATCGCTCGAATCGTGCAAGTGAAAGTTCAGCTCAGTTGAACTCTAACTTCGCATCGCTGGAGAAAAGTTCAACTCTTGTTGCTCATTTTGCTGGCGATCATTGACTTTGCATGGCTGTTTGTTGCTTGGTACTGTGTGAATGTGGCATAAGAGGAATAAAACTCTTTGGGATGTGATGTTTGAAGAAAATGATGATCTTCAAGTTTCAAGACAGAGATGTTTCAACTGATTGATTGATCCATCCTCATGATTAAGGGTCATTGACTCTCTTGTCATAGAGTTCTCTTAGTAGATTTTTTTTACAGGGAAGGTTGCCAGGTCTTTCGCTAACCCTTCACACCACCTGGTATTCCTAAGCAGTCTCCCATCCAAGTACTAACCAGGCCTGACCCTGCTTAACTTTACCAGTTTAACCAGTTTACGAGTCATTTTAACAGAATGCATTAGTTCCTTTCTTATTGTAAACACACCTGAAGATTTTACTGTGAGTGCCCACAAATAATCGAGAATATATAAATATTTGCACTTGGAGACAAATACATGTAATGTTCAGTTAGCAAAGCGTTACACTCAGATGAAGACCATGAAGACCACACTGTGTATTAAAAATTTAGATGAATGCAGTTTTCAAGTTCATACTACATCCCTACTACATCCGTGTGCAGTTCTCACTCCATCTAACAAGCTTAGACTAACTTCTTACCATGTCCATGATCATGTTACACCACGTTTAATGCGTTCTTACTACGTTTTTGCTATGACCAATCATATCACACCATGCACTTACAACTCGCTTACCACATTCTCGCGTCATCCATTTGGTCCTTATAAATATTGCGGTACATGCTATACTTTTTGATTCATCTTGCAAGTTATCTTGTCCCCACGTCTACATTCAAAAACTTAGCATCATGCTTGTACTACGCCAGTGAAGTCCCTACTAGGTTTTAGTTAAGTTGTTACTATGTCAATGCTGTCATTACTACGGCCTTGTTGAGTTCTTTACTGCATCCTAATTTGACCATGTCCATGATGTTTTGTTGTTGTTGTTGTTGTTTTTAACATGTATAAAGTTCGACCACGTCGGTTTATGGAGACCAGGGAGACATAGTCATGAGAGTGTCATGAGTTTTAGATACGTGCAGTGTAATGTTACAGGACAGGACAGTTGTTTATATCATTTGTTAAAGGAGCTATTGGAAATCTCTTGGCATTATAGAATCCTGTAACTCCTGGTTACAAAGGATTACAGTCAGAGAAAAAAGTCAGATGTGTTTGAATGAACAGGCCAAACCAAAAAACATTCATTACTTTCACCCTTTCAAATCCTTCCTTAATCAGCTCATGATTCCGTCGAGAAAGCCGTGATCCTCTTTGTCAGTCAGTGAGTACACAGAGGTGACACACGTATAATAAACTTCTTAAAGGCTTTGTGGCTGGAATAAGTAGGAAAGAAGCGCAAAGCTAATGTTATGCACATGTTCAGGAAGTCATTCACTCATTCTGCATCGCCGGGTCACAGTGTGGCTGATTAAAAACAAGTTAAAGGTGCGTTTTCATGTGTCGTTTTTGCTCCAACGGGGAATTAACCACTGCTCTCAATCAATGGTGGGCTGTGAAAGTGAAGTGAAAAGGAAATGAGAGAGCGAGAGAAAGAGAGAGAGAGAGAGGGAGATGGGAGGCTGATGTGATTAATGAGGCTGACCCTGTCTCTGTCCTGGAGTCTCCATGCGTTGTGGGAAAGTGACCTGAGGGCC
The DNA here is from genome assembly GCA_028564935.1 of Neosilurus hyrtlii. NCBI lineage: Eukaryota > Metazoa > Chordata > Actinopteri > Siluriformes > Plotosidae > Neosilurus > Neosilurus hyrtlii. Next base: position 12,207,580 of record JAOUQZ010000030.1, read on the forward strand.
AGAAGCAGGAACACTTTAGAATGCAAATGCTCTCTTTACCTCAGAGAAAATGTAACAGCGATGCTATCTGATGCAGTACATTTCCACCAAATGCTGTCAAGCTGCAATCTCAAAGGGTCAAACTACTGCACAGTTTAGGATATAAGTCTGGAGAGTACAATGGTCCATGTAAAATTTGGACTTTAATAACCACTTGGATGTTGGAACAAACATCTTTTAGACAATTAAAAGCATTCAAAACATGACTATGCTTAGACAATCAATACCAGTGAATATTTTGGAAGACTTTTAGAAGAAACATTAAACAATGCAAGCCACCCCTGTCAGGCACAAGATTATTATATCTTGGCCTATTTATTATGAAATGTCTCCCCCTAGTGGGTGTCTGATGAACATTTTTTATCGCATATTAATGACTTTCCATTTTTTGGAGTTTTTTTTTACTTGATGCCATGCACAGATCATCTCCAAAATGAAATGGTTTATGACTTGTACCATAACCTACCCTAGAAAAATCAGTGTAAAAATTTTTGAGTTATCATGCAGAAAAATAGGGTATTGTTTCATACTGTTCTACTACCTTTAAGTAAGCAATCTAACACCTAGACTGCTCGGAGCACCTTTTATTGTGGAGATGTTGTTTTAGGATGGCACAGTGGTGTAGTGGTAAGCACTTCAGCCTCACTGCCAAAAGGCAGCTTGGGTACAAGCGAGGGCGTTTCTGTGCGGAGTTCATATGTTCTTCACATGCTTGCATCGTTTTGCTCGTGGTGCTCCGGTTTTCTCCTGCAGTCCATTATCATTAGCCTACTTGGATATTCTCAAAATCCTATAGGTGTGAATGTGAGTGTGAATGGTTGTTGGTGTGGTCTGGCGAGCTGTTCAGGTTGCACCCCACCTTTGCCTAGAGAAGGCTGAGATGGGCTCTAGCCTCCCCACAACCGTAGCAGGATAAAGTGGTTTGGCAAATGATTGACTGAATGAATGAATGTATATTGTAATATAGTAGATAATACCATTTACAGCTGGTTCACTACAACCATGCTTCAAACTCGATAAGATCTACATGGCTATTATTTGAAGGGGGGGGGGGGGGGGGGGGGGATGACAGAATATTGAAAAGTGGCAGGCATATTAAGGAGATTGAATCTCATATCAGTTCGTATCTTTGCAGTTCTAGGCCCATTTGTATATATATCTTTTTATTAATGTGGGGCTTTCTAAAGCTCTCACATGGCTTCATAGCACAGTTATACAAACTCCCTGGGCTTCACAGTGCGATTAAATGATTTTCATGCTGTCGGAATCTGAGCATATCAGCAGGTTTATTATTTTATTCTCACTATTTATGAGTGGAGTTATTGAGCCCTGGCAGAATGACAGGTGTGTAAATGGCAGTTGGTAATGCGCACACTCTTGCCTACCATCTTCTTTATTTGCTCTTATTGCCCTGTGTGTTTCCCACCAGCCGTGCTTTGACTCTGAAGAAAGTCCCCAGACTTGTGCAAGGTTCATTTGTTTTAAAGATATTGAAATTCGGCATGAGATAGACACAATAAGGTCTTGGTTTTTTTTTTTGCTTTGATGCACGCACGAGGTTGAGATATTTTTAATTACTCTCACAACGCCATTAGCCAGTGCACTGTGTGCATTGCATGATGGGTGGATGTACACTCAGGGAGCAACAAGCCCAGTCATTAGCATCAATTACATGCAGAGATAGACCTGATGAGAGTTATAGTGCGGCCCTGCAAAGTTCTCCCCAGCGTCACCTCTGTCTTTCTTCCTGTCTTTCTGATATATCACCCCCCTGCCACCACCCCCCCTCCTCACCCTCATCACCCCATCCCTTCCTGTCACTGTTGTGCTTCTTTAATGAGACGCCATTGTACTCCAGACTCTGCTGTGCTGCTGGACGTTTATTTATCTCCTGAATTTATTTATGCATGGATTTGCTTGCTTAATAATTTGGATTCACAGGGAAATTAAACATGCAAGAGTTTTTCAGCCTGTCATTGTCAGCTCAGCACTCCCCCCTTATATTATCTCGCTCGCCATTTCCCATCCAAAGTGCCCTGGCATAGTCTGAAACACTAAACACGATAAGGGATAGTCATTATAAACCTGAATGGACAGGCATTTAATGTTGACTATTTTTCTAGTTTGAAATAACCAATCTCACATCTGGACTCCTTGCAGCACCTGCACCTTGAGGAGAGGATGGTTCAAACACAAGTGTATCATTTCCTTTGAATCATGTCATCTCAAACGTGTGATCCAAAACTATTTACTGGCTTGTGGCTTCAATTTTGTAGGAGATTTTTTTTTTACTAGACCAGAATTATATAGCAGTTTCAAGGAAGTAGAAGCATGCCAAATTCAGGAACCATTGTATTAATACCTATTTATGATGACATAGGTGAAACGATAGAATATGTCATGCTCACCTGGGAACAAACCATTTCTTGTACATTTCGTGTACGTTTTCTTATCACTCAGGTGGTACCCTTTAGTTTTTAGAGTATTTAGAGGACTTAAAAAACTCATTTAAATACTAAGAATTGTATCTTAAAGGGGAGCTCTGTGATTTTTTAAGGAAAAATCTTATTTGTGTTATTTAATTAAGGTTCCTCTCATTTGATGGTGGCTGTCAAAATATCTTCAGAACAAGTCTTTTGTTCAGTGAAGTAGTTAACACAAAGGAAGCAATCAACAATAAGCAAATTGATTCACAATGCAAGTAACTTGATTAGTGAAGTGCTCGTGGCCAGCTCTGGTTGCCTAGGTAACCCTCTCACATGTTTCCTGCTTTCCAGGAGTGAAACCATGAGCATTAAACAGCTAGTTCTCTACTTGAAGTGTAGATCCGTAAGCATTATCTAGCTACGTAATTAATAAATACCTTATGTTATCATTAGCTTGTATTACTTTAGAATATATTGTCATAATAAATACCTTATATTATATTACGTGAAATTATCGTTATTGTTATTGCACTTCAAGTGCAGTGGTGGCCTGGTGGTAAGGTGCTGGATTGCTGATCCCAAGGTCGGGGGTTCAAGCCCCACTATCAGCGGGTTGTCACTGCTGTCTCCCCAGTGCAGCTAACTGTGTTATCAAAGGCCAGCCAAGTCTCTCACTGTCTGTGGTGAGAGGCATGTAAAAGAACCATTGCTAATTGTCGTCAAGAGTAGGCTGCATAGCCGTCAGCGTGTTTCTGCCCTGCGATGGCCTGGCGAGCTGTCCAGGGTGTACTCTTCTCTTGCCCAGAGTTGGCTGAGATGGGTGTCAGCCTCCCCGTGACCCTAATTAGGATTAAGTGGTTCAGAAAATAAATGAATGAATGAATAACCATTTTGGCAGCATTGTGCATTGTGTTTCTGGAAACAGTATCTGCCAAACAACAGTATCTTTAAACTCTGATTGGATATCGCTTGAATCGCGTCATGTGAAAGTTCAAACCCAACCACTCCTCACTCATCTCGCTGGCATTCTTTGGCTGACTTTGACTTTACATGGTTTCTCATTGCTTCTTGAGTGCACATCCTTTAACAGTACCTCTGAACAAGAGAGGAACCAAAGGTACGATCCCCCAAAGTCTAACCAACTGAGACAAGAGTCTTAATTAGAGTACGTACTTACCTGTCATTTATGATGATTACAGCATGTTTGCCAGGAAGGGGTGGTGTCTAGGGGTGTTGTATATCCACATTTAAAAACAACAACAACAACAACAACAACAAAAAGGCTATATTTAGCTTCCTAAGCACTAATTTCGTGTCATTATAAAATGCTAGCCAGGGGGCAATGGAGGAGTAGTGGTGAGCTCTTTCATCTCACAGCAAGAAGGTCCTGGGTTTGAGCCCTGTGGTCTCCATGGTCCATATTGTCCTTGAGCTTGAGTGGGTTTCCACTCACAGTCCAAACGATAGGCACATTAGGTTAATTGTCTACTCTAAATTGCCCTCTAAGTGTGAACATGAGTGCGACTGGATGTGTGTCCTACAGGGTTAGCATCAGGAAGGGCACCCAGCAGTAAGAATCCTGCCAAAACTAATCGATGCATCGACCCCACATAGAGGTGGATAAAAAAAACGATGCAAGTAAAGAAGAGGAAAACAAAATGTTAGCCAAATTAGACCTCTGACAGCTTACTTTAATACTTGTGCCCTTATTTTTGCCCTTGATATACTAAATGATATAGATTAAATGAAGCATGGATTATTTATATATGTCATCGAGAGTTTATCTGTTGTAGCCAATTTACTGCTACGCCACTGGAACGCAGTCTGCTATCTTCACAAGTCATTTGAATAATGATTAGATAAGTAATGAATAAAACACTTTACTGTTGTTGGGTAGATGCTGGAGGCAAATATATTTGCAGAATTTAATAAATACAGGGAAAACAAATCCAAAATATGTTCGCTAATGGTAATTAAAGCACAGGCAAGGAGTCAGTCAATCAGGATATCAGAGGAAAATAAACCAAATATGTCGTGCAGCATGTAAAAAGCCGGCTAAAGATGCAAACCAATAATCTGTTTTCAAGAGTTTGTTTACCCTGGGTTTACATTGGGGCATGATGTCTGCAATCTCCGCGATTCAAAAAAGCATGGAGCGCCATGATTTATGACCACACTTGGAGCCCGACTGGGGTAAAAGAAGGCAGAGGACATCCAAGAGATGAAACTTGGAGGAATCGTGTTTCCAACATCGTGTTTCATGATCCCCTACGATGGCACATCAAGGTCTGTTACGCTCTGTTAAGCTCTACTGCGCTCTACTGTGAGTGCCACGTTCTTCACGATTGCCGTCAAATTGTAATACACATAATAATGGCGGCAAAACTTTTGACAAATGTTTTACCATGATCATGACGAAGCCAGCAAGTTCAAGATCAAGTTAAGATCATAAGGATTTGATCCCACGACCCCCCATGCTAATCACGATCCTCTGAAAATACAGAGGTCATGGACATCATGGCCCAGTGCACCCTGGGTAAGTCTTCTGGAGATCTTCATAATTCATGAAACACTTGGTGTGGCAATTTTTTTTTTTAAATGTGGTAATTAATGCACTGTGTCCATTCTTCAAATTACTGTGGTTTAGTAATGATACAAATAGATAAATATTTACTTGTAGCACGTTCAGGTTTTTTTTTTTTTTTTAAAAAAGAAACCATTGCTAGATCACTAAAAGACTAAACAGACTCTCTGTCTGAAACTGATTATCAGTCTGTGTCTTTCGACGTCTTTTCATGTGCTGAATCATATATGTTAAACAAAATAGCACTTAGAGGGTGAAAGTAGTCTGTATGCAGTATATACCTGCTGTAATTAGAGTGAGAAGTTTGGTGTCTGTGAGCATGGGGAGTAGACTGCAGGACATCGAGGAAACTGGATATCTGTGCTGTTCTAGAAAATAATAAGGCATGGAGTTGAAATGAGGTGGGTTACTGGTACCATGGTTTACATTGTAATCTTGTCTTAATTCCAAGTTTAATGTTGTGGAACATTTATAAACCAAGTTCTTGTTGGGATATGAATAATTTGCTTAGTTGTCATGCTTTTTTCTCTTTTATGAAGTTTGTGAAATAATAAAAAAAGTTAAAAACATTAGAAAGAGCAAAGGGCGGCACGGTGATACAGTGGTTTGCACTTCCACCTCACAGCAAGAAGGTCCTGGGTTTGATTCCCGGGCTTGGGCGTTTATGTGTGGAGTTTGCATGTTTCAGATCAATTCAATTAAATTTTATTTGTATACCGCTTTTTACAATTGACATTGTCGCAAAGCAGCTTTACATAGTAAAAGTATTTAAAGAGGAATTTACACATTTTTCTACAACCCCCTACACATCCCATGTTTGAGTTTGATTTCCTTTCATCAATTTAACATGAGGAAGAATTGGCTGAAAATTAGCTTTCAGTGGTCTTACCTGCTGGACACACAGAAAAAAAAAACTATAAAAAAAACCTTCGGCGACAGATGCTCATCGACATTTGGCAAATGGTACCTGTCAGCCTAGGCTTAAGACTGTTATACACCTTATGTTGTGGGCAGAACGACCATTTAGAAATACTCTTTGACCAATTAGATTCATTTCACCACTTTTCACTATGAATCAAACACCTTATTGGTATTCAGAAAAAAACAACAACTCATGAATATAAACATACTGATTGTTGTCCAGTAAGGAACGTAAAATATAGTCGTTGCTATTGAATTCAAATCCGAAAAATAAAGCATGCCTTTCAAAACAAGCTGAAGTGGAGCAGAAGGAAAACAGAAAGCCACCAGAAAGAAGGAAAGTTGTGATTCTCAATTCGGATTATAATTTGTTCTCGGCTGCCTTCGGCAATGTTTGTACTGCTGTGATTGTTTTCCTTGCCGTTCCTGTCATCACCTCAGAACATACAATGGGTTCATTTTCAGTGCTAAAAGAACAGTGAATCCAAAGACCATGACTAGATCTCCAGCAGAACGTAAACGGTAATGACCGTGCGGCTTTTTTTTTTAAGTATTGATGATTTACAGAAGGATATCTCTGCCCAACCCAAACCCAGAATGATATGATAAACTTAAATGAGAAAACAAGATCCAGATGTCTAATCAAGACTAGCTTTGTAGTCATTAGTCAACATCTGCGTTTTTAACTTGCACACAGACATAAATATTAGCATGCAAGCCCCATAAATCTATCCTTAATTATCCAGCCCACAGGACTCACTATGACTACATGGTTGTGTCTCTATTAATGTATGCATGTGGGCAGATGGGGGTTGATTTCAATTTAGCTACTGCGTGGGTGTGTATGTGTGTGTGAGTGTGTATGTGTAGGTTTGTGTGTGTGTGTACATGCTGAGAGGTATGTCACCATGTATTAAAGTCAGAGTGAAAATGCGTTACTCATGCCTGTCATCCTCTCGGCCTGCCATCAAGGGAAAATGACACTGATGCTCAGTGTCTGACTTGAGGATCCAGCAGGCCTTACCCTGAGAAACAGAGAGAGAGAGAGAGCGAGAGAGAGCGAGAGAGAGAGCGAGAGAGAACAAAACACAAAACAAACAAACACAAACCTCCACCAAACCATAAACCTTCAGCACACAGCACCTCCTGCTGAGCCTGCTGTACTACTACACTTCCAAAAAAACCCAGTTGCTGACCTGCATGAAACTTGGTCAGACATCAAAGTTTTCGTGAAGGGAAGAGAAATTGTTATGTTACTGCATACAAAGAAACCTTTGGTGTGAAGAATCCCCTTTTGGTGTGATAAACAGGCTGGACATATCTTTGGCCATATAGCATCATTTATTCGTTTTCCGAACGACTTAATCCTATTAGGTTTGCGGTGAGGCTATGCTCATCTCAACCGACACTGGGCAAAGGCAGGATACACTCTGAACAGTTTGCCAGACTATTGTGGGACCAACACACACAACCATTCCCACTCACATCCACATCTAGAGGCAATTTAGAACAGCCAATTAGCTGAATGTGCATGTCTTTGGACTGTTGGAGGAAACCGAAGTACTAGATAAAACACCACAAGCAAGGAGGACAATATGGTGAGTCCGGAGAGCTGCACAAACAGACTGGGGCTGTGACAGATTCAAGCATTATCCACTCAGTATATTAATTATTATCCCCCAGAGAGTAAACCAATCAGACCATGCGTTTCCTGTGTAGTATATACACTGTGTGCACAATTATTAGGCAAGTTGTATTTTTGAGGATTAATTGTTATTGTACACTATACAGTGCTCTTGGTCAATCCAAAATGTTAACAAACCCTCAAACCTGAACATTTAAGTAGTAAAAATGAAGTTTTGGCTTTCTTAAGAGAATATCTATATGTACACCATTATTAGGCAACTATTAGTGTGCAGAAATATTATACTTATATTAAATGAAAAACAAAGATTTGACAATTTTTTACTTTTTAGAGTCAGTTAAATCTCTTTTTTGGCCCATTTTTCTTTGGCCACACCCTCCCTCGTTACACAAATACACATCACCTGATATGCATTAAATCCAATAAGCCTTCAAGTTTATACAGCTTGGAGGTGAAAATTATGAATAAAATGATGATATGGTCAAAACAATCACTTGCCTAATAATTGTGCACACAGTGTACTTATTGTAATATCTCTGAGCCTAATGCATTTTCATTTCACCCCCCATATGGATCCTCAGTGAAGATGGGGCTTAAAATGTTCTACATATTTATTGAGGGCTGTTTAGCTTCTAGACCAGGTGTTTTCCCACCAGAATGAAAATACAAACTTAATATCAATAACATGAATATTGGTAATGGAAATACTGTTTGTTTCTTATTTAACCATCAAGTTTGCCATTAAAGTGATTTCGTCACTTTTGTTGTCCATTACCCTTGAAACAGTGTGTATAAGCTGCAGTGGCGTATTTAATCATGTTCTTTCACAACATAATTTTTTTTTCTTTGGCAAACAGAAATGAGTAAAATGTAAATGTGAGAACAAAGCAATCATTTCAGGCAATATTTTTCTTTCTTTCTTTCTTTTTGTTATTATGAGACTGTAATATAAAAATGCACATATGCATACAGAGATATACTGTATATACACATTAAATATATTACAAGAACTTCCTCTGGCATGTCGCCTTTGTTTCGCCTTCATTTTTTCCCCATGCCAGCATACTGTATACCGACATCAAATTCATTATGTACATAGCATAAATGCAGAGCAAGCAGTATATTACAATTCACTTGCTGATATTGTTATAAACAGCATCCAGGGTCCACATTAGGATTAGGATCAGAGATGCAGTTCCGCTTTCATGGCTGCAGTATGATTGAAGCTCCTTTATTCAAATGATCTCACATAAAACCAGGGTCATTTTGATAAAAAAAAAAAAAAAAAGTCATTTAACACTGAAAAATGCATACGGAACACGTCTTCACCACTTCATTATGTTTCTTTGGTGAAAATGTACTACTGGATTTCTTTCACCAGGATTTCATTTTGGGGAACAGTAGGCTTTATACATCTTAAGCGAGATGATATCATTATTTATTCAAATATAATATGCATTACATTATTCATTCATGAGTGAAAGCAATAGGGACGATAATACATAATAGATAGAGGGCTGCACTCTTAAATGATCATCAAGTGTTAGTCATTAAATACACCAACTGACACAGTGCCTTTGAATCTAATGAATGGTGTCACAACGATTTAAAAAATTAAAAGCAAATGGTGAGTGACAGGAATATGCACAGATAAAGTCTGGGGGTTTGAGCTTCTGTCCTTCTGCCCTTCTGCCCTCCTGCCCTTAGACTGTCCTCATGGTCAGCATGTATAATAAATGCATTTTTTATGGCCTCTCAATCATCTGAAGTAACATTTTTCAGTGCTGTGAACAGACCCCGGGATTTCTTTGACAAGGTACAACTGCCAGTGAATAAAGCTAGGTCTTGCATTCCAAGAGCTTCACCAGTTGTACCAACCTCTAACAGCTGCCTACAGTCGCCTTAGATCTGTCAGATATGCTCACATCACCATAGCCTTGCTTCTATCCTAAGGCAAATAAACCAAACCTACACATCTTGGGGTTTTATGCCTCCATGCTGGGGATGGTGATAAATGTTTTGGGTTGTCTGTCTATCTGGTGTCCACACTGGACATTAGTGTATCATAGCATAATATCATGTATCATAACATAGCTTCATAGCTTCAGAGTCATGACATCCTAAAAAACTTTAATTTACTAGCAGCCAGATTGCCGTAGAGGAGTCATCCATTCCAAAAAGCACTGGAGTAACTAAAGGATACAAATATAGGAGATGTGATGGTTTTCCACAATACCCTTTACATGCCATGTCCAAATCTGATCCCGGTAGCTAAGCAGGGTTTGGTCTGGTTCATACTTGGATGAGACTACCTGAGAATACTAGGTGGTGTGCAAGTGGCACTGATGGACGGCAAAAGCAGACTATCCCCTTGATATATGCCTAATCAACCATAAGAACCAGAATCCGATGCTCAGTGGCAGCTGAAGTCTGGAATAGGCATGGCACATGAAAGAAGAAGAATGGTTACCCATGTATCTACATGCATGTTAGAACGAAGCCTCTGAAGGAACAGCAGTTAAGTTGTTTTGAAAGCTTGAAACATGCATGTGTACAGAGAATCCTTAAAGTACAAGATTGGAAATTGTGACTCAGACTGGCTTCTGTAACCAGAGTACTTCACTATTCCACAACCGCCTATGCTATTTTGGGCATGCCTCACGGATGGGTACTACTCGACTTCCGAGATGTTTACTGGCTTGGAATTCCTTTTTATGGGCATTGTAGTTTTGGTTTACCTTGTTGTGAAATATCTATTTGCTCAAAACTGCAACATATCCTGTGTAATTCTCCCCATACTTGTGCGGATGTTCTCCAGGTACTCTGGTTTCTACCCACAGTCCAAAAGCATGCACATTAGGCTAACTGGCTGCTCCAAATTTCCCCTAGGTGTGAGTATAGATGGTTGTGTGTGTATTGGCCCTGTGATGGACTGGCAAGCTGTTCATGGTGTCTCCTGCCTTCGCCCAGAGTCAGCTTAGATAGGCTTCAGCCTTCTTGCAACCCTAGAAGTAAGGAGTTCGGAAAATTATACCCACCCTAGTGGACTTAAACCTTGCCAAGTACAAGAAAGAGGAACATGTATTGTATTTGGATTTGTGATAATGAGTACCTGCTAGTCTTCTAAATGTAATCTTTGTAGATGTAATATATCTGCTCATACTTACTGACTGACAACTCCAAGTACTGAAACTTAGTAGAACTAAGTTATATCCAAGTACATATTTAAGTATTTTGCACAGGATTACGGCATGCTGCTACAGCAAGAAGCTATCTCAGTGTCATACTCCATTACAAAAATACAGTGAGCTTCAGGAAATAAAGCAGCAAACAACTCCACTTGCTCAACAGACACCTTCCAATAAAATGTCAAAAATGATGGATGCTTTGGCAGTTCTGCATGCAAAGGAATACCCATCCCTTCACTAAACTCTTCAATCTTACAAATACCGCTACCTCCTTCTACTTCAGACACACTGGGTCTGATCAGTTGTGTCTGTCAAATCAACAGGCTTACCATGTATGTTGGAAAAACATAGATTTATCAAATTAATGACAAATCTGCACCTTTCCCAACAATCCCAAATGATAATCCAACAGGTCTGATCTAAAAGAAGTACATGAACCAGAACACCTATTAAACAGGCCTGCAGATGTATGTTTTCAGTAAAGGGCAGTGGTGGCTCAATGGTTGAGGCTCTGGCTCAGTGACCTGAAGGTCAGAGGTTCAAACTCTAGTACCACCACGCTGCCAATGTTGGGCACTTGAGCAAGGCCCTTGGCCTTAGTTGTATAAAATTAATGTATGGTATTCCAGATAAGAGTGTTTACCAAATGCTGTAAATGTAAACTTAAACCTGCTTTGCCCACTTCAAAGTAGCAGCAAGCTTTCTATTTCGAAGAAAATAGTCTATCACTTATTTTTCCCACCGACATCAAACACAGACACCAAAACTCCCTTGTTTACTCAGGTGTTTCCTATAATCCTGGTCATTGGGCAAAGCGGGCTTTTTAATTATTCGGTATGCTCCAGCAAATCATTGTGTGAGAGCATTATGTATATAAATGCAATTAGTCCTGATCTAAGTTGCCCCCTCACTTCTAGTTGGCCACATGTCCGCCATCATCGATGGCACATTTCATGGTGAAGCCTTCCCCTTGTGAAGTTACCATCTTGCTGATCATTGTGGATCATTTACAGCAGATTTTCTCTTTCAAATGCTACTCCTTAGTGAATTATTGGCAATCACTGGTAAAGCACCCCAGTCTTCCATTTTCTGGTGTTGGATGCAGTCCTGGATGGATTTTACAGCTTTATTGAGGAGTTACTGCTGCTTTGCCTCTAGTGCACCCTGTTCTTTTAACTGCTTGCTTCTCGCAGGCTTTGCTCACCACTTTTGTTCATGTGCTTTGGTGAACTTTACCTTGAACTGAGTGACTTTTTGCCTCTGCTTCATGTACAGCTGCTTTGTGTTGCTTCACTGCTGCTCTGTGCCTCACTTCTGCTGACTTCTTGATTGCCATCGTGCCCCATTTGTCAGTGCACATGTGACTGCCAGTAGATGTCTAACAGTATATTGTTTTACCCTGGGTGTCAGTTTTTGCTGTTTTTGACATGTATGCCTTCCACGTAGAGTTTTTTCCCCTCTTTTTAAAAATTATTTATTTGTTTCTGGCTACCTAGATGGTTTATTTGTTTCTGGCCACAAATAACTTATTTTTTTCTGAGGGTCAGTGTTACAGTTTTTTTATGCTCACCTGCAGGTGGTGTCTCCGAGATGCATGAGTAATTGATTTGTCTTTATTTTGTCATAGAGTGCCTAAGGTGGTGGAGTCCCATCGTGTCCTTTGTTTCTGTGTATCATCAGCTTTCTCTCTCTCTGTGTGTGTGTGTGTGTGTGTGTGTGTGTGTGTGTGTGTGTGTGTGTGTGTGTGTGTGTGTGTG
>JAOUQZ010000030.1:12239317-12250238 GCA_028564935.1 Neosilurus hyrtlii
CTGAGATGGGCGCCAGCCTCCCCGCGACCCTAATTAGGAATAAGCGGTTCAGAAGATGAATGAATGAATGAATGTTCTTACAATGTACTTTATTTATTTATTTATTTATTCATTCATTCATTCATTCATTCATTCATTCATTCATTCATTCATTCATCCATCCATCCATTCATTCATTTATTTCCCCCTTGTCTCCCGTCTTAGGTTTACATAATAGAAATCCTGTGAATCCTGTAGTGGGAACAGGACAGTCTTTATGATTACAGCAGCAGTTTGTATTTTCCATAGACGGTATTAGATTCATCCACTGTAGCAAGGATGACCGTTCAATCAGGCAGATTGGGAGTGTGAGTGATGCCATAACACACATTGACAGATATACTTATATCATAGAGGTGAGGTCTTTAAAACTGTGTACATTGCCACACAGAATGACTAAAGTATGAAGAGGAGTTGTAGTCACAGAGAGAATTCAGTTGCCTTGTGCCCAGCGAAAATACTGACAACCCTACAAAGTAAATAAGAGGAATATTTCAAAGCAATTATGTAGAGTAAACGGCAGGGAAAGTACAACACATTTCAATAACTGAGAAAGCAACAGTATAAGCCCTAGGGCAACTCACAACTCCGCCAACGTCAGTCTCTCTCAGTGCCACCCAGGCTGTATTATTGAATTGTACATCTCTGTGGGAATTTAATTACATGGCCGTCCTGCATGATTTAAACTCGAATATGATCATTTCTCTGTTGGTGTTCTACCCTGACACTGAAACAGTCAAGGAAGCCTATGCTCAATATACTCACCGAATATGCTGTCAGGGAAATTGTCATACGAACACATAATAGTGCATTCTAGACGCTGGTATGTTTAGGCTGTTCGACTGGGACATGGTATATCAGTAAGAAAGACGGGTGAAATACCACACAGAACCTAAATTAACACAGAACAGCTGTATGATGATTAAAGACAAAATAATAATAAAAGAATCGTTCGAAAACACTTCGGATTTAAATTCCAATCAGACTCGCAATTACCGACTCACACTTCAAAGACTTTTCCAAAATGAAATTGTCATGCTAATAAACTTTGATTGCCACATTATAGGAGCCAAATAAACTGGATTGCATGAGCAGATGTGGCTACTGATGCGTAAACTTAATATTTCATATCGGATTAGTTTGACTGAGGCACTGGACCCCGATCTTCACGCATGTTGCTGTGGCTTATTTTAAAGAATCATTGATTTAGCAATTTAGCTCAAATGTGTAGCTCATAAGGCCACACGTCTTTGCGCATACAGTATAACCTGCAGACAATCTGAATGATAAAACGAGGATTCGAGCATTTTGATAACACTTGTAATTCCACCACAGTAATTCCACCCCTACATGCACTTGAACTTGAGTGATTGGTACTGAAAGAAAGAATTGGAAATACTTGTGACTCCAAACACAAGAAACAAGCGGTACTGGGTGATGCTTTAGTCCTCAACTCATTAAGCACATTTGGTTCTCGCAGGTCTTTGGGAGGCATTTGGAGATGATTTGGAGAGAAGGAGAGAGTGTTACAGCAATTTTCTTCCTCCTCACTCACAGTCCCACCTCTTTTCATCTTGTTTTAGTCCATCAGTCCAAAAGTATAGTAATTTTTTCAACATGGAGACTCTTACTGTACATAAAATCATAGGTATTTCTAACTGATCATTTTTAGTTTTGCAGGATAACTAGTGGTGGCTGAGTGATTAAGGATCTGGGTTACTGAGGGGTTCACACTCAACCAGGCTACCACCGTTGGGCTCTGGAGCAAGGTCCTTAACCCTCAAGTGCTCAGATGGTCCCTCTGGAGAAGGGCGTCTGCCAAACGCCATAAACATAAATATAATTATGGGTCGTAATGGCATGTTGATTAAGTACTGGATATATCAGAGGTCTCCAACCCTGTTGCCGGAAAGCTACCTCCTTGAAGACTTTGGCTCCAATCCTAATCAAACACACCTGATGATCTTTATATTGACCTTATGATGATTTAATGTTTGATTCTGGTCTTTTTTATGTTTCAGTTGTCTTTACACCTTACTTTACAGCACTTTGAGTATCTCTTGTCTGTTGTAAAGTGCTTTATAAGTTATTTGACTGATTGATATGATTACTTGCTTAAGTTCCTGATCAGCTAAAAGAGGTGTGTCAGATTTTGGTTGAAGATAAACCCCGCAGGAAGGTAGCTCTCTAGGAACAAGGTTGGAGACCAACGGGATAGATAAAGAATAGGAGAGGAGACTGCAATAATTAAAGATAAAGAGAGCGAGGTAGACTGACTGTGGGGCAGTTCCAGGGTTCCTAAATTACTTCAGGCCCCAGGGCATTTATAAGTCTCATGGCTGTCTAACCATTTCCTTCAGGCCAAACCAACTTCACCTCCCCTGGTGGACTAACCCAGGGTTCCTAATCTTGTGGCTGGTTAACGAAAGCATCTCTGGCTTCAAGGCTAGGGACCATGAGAAAAACCACAAAGGATTCGGGACATGTATGATCCTTCCTTCCTAAGACTGATTTGGCACTGCGTGTTGCCATAGGGCATTGTGGGATGCCTAGATGGTGTTTGCTTTACATGCATTTACTGGCATTAAGTCACCAAGTGTAGCTAAAGCCACTGGGTAAGTGTGGTGAAGGTTGAGAGAGTGGGGTTGTTCACCACTTTAATCAAAGTCAGGCAAAAGCCTCTAGGTACAAATGATGAAAAGTGTGTGTACTGTGCCCTGTGATGGACAGCCATCACATCCAAGGTGTGTTCTTAGGATAGCATCCAGCTATAGGTACACCCTAACCAGTATAATGTGGTACCTGAAAAAGAATGGGTGAAAGAGACATCTGGCTATGGCCTGCCTCTGGAGGGCAGTGAGCACCATGTTGGGCTTGACTTGCTTTTCCAGGCACATTTCAAAACATTTGCCAAGAGACATGGATAAACATCAGGGCAGCTACCCAGCTCCAGTTATGATTCACTAAAGCTGTATCTTGGATCTTTCAACATCTCTCTGTGATACAGCTGTCGATTACAGCACTCCCAAAACTACTGAAGGTATCGACTTGACATTTGGTGCAGGGGCCAGACATGGATTAAGACTCGAGTGTACATGGCTAATTTTACAGAGAGACAAAGGCTAAACTTCATTGTAGGCGTGGCATCATAGCTTTAATCTTTGAAAGACTATTTATGGTGCATTATAAAACATTTGGTGCAATAATAGATAGACTGGATAATACCAAACAATTCTCATATATATGTGTGTGTTCTCCTTGCTTTACAACCACATGGATTTCTCTTTGTAGACCTACTGAGGAACAGCCTACATGTTAATCATGAATCCTGAGAACATGTTACTTTACTGCCAGGCAGCCTGACATTTCTGATGACTCTGGCTTTTACTGGTAGACTGATGCAGGAACTTGAAAGCCACTCAGTCCTTCATTTTCACCTTCTTGCTTAAAAGCAATATGCAAATCAAAGTTATATGCAAATCAAGCAATATCTAATCAAAAACTCTTATAGCTAAAAGTCCTGCCAGTCAGCAGCCATCGTAGTAATGCACCCGGGTCGGTATTTCAGTCTAACAAGACCAGACCGCTATCTAAATGGGGAGAGAGCCATGAATGCACATAGACCGATCAGCCAGAACATTAAAACCATTATGACCACTGCCAGGTGAAGTAAATAACAGTGATTATCTTGTTACAGTGGCACCTGCCATGGAGTGTCAGGTGTATTAGGCAGCAACTGAAAGTGAACAGAAAGTGAACATGTATTTAGTGCATTCAGTTAGTCAGTTCTCAAAGCTGATGGTTAGAAGACTGGGTCTATTAATATCCAAAATAGCAGGTCGTGTGGTTTGTTCCTGGTATGCCTACAATAGTGGTCCAAGGAAGGCCAACCAGGGAACTGGCAAGAGTCTCATGGGTGCCCAAGGCTCCCTGATGCATGTGAGGAATGAAGTCTACATCTGGTCTGATTCCACAAAAGAGCTACTGTAGCACAAACTGCTTAATGTTGGCTATGATAGAAAGGACTCCAAACACACAGTGCATTGCACCTTATCTGTATGGGGCCACCAGGCAACAGATCAGTCAGGTAGGTGATGTTAATGTTATGGCTGATCAGTGTACTGCTATTGTGAATTTGCAACAACAGTTCGTCTCCCTGGGCTTACACTGGTAACCCTGGGTTCCCTCAAGATCATCCCGACTCCACCAAGTTCCCTCAAGATCATCACCATTCCACAAAATTCCCTCAACATCATCACCATTCCAGCAAATTCCTTCAACATCATCACCATTCCAGCAAATTCCCTCAACATCATCACCATTCCAGCAAATTCCCTCAAGATCATCACTATTCCACCAAATTCCCTCAAGATCATCACTATTCCACCAAGTTCCCTCAGGATCATCACTATTCCACCGAGTTCCCTCAAGATCATCCCAACTCCACCAAGTTCCCTCAAGATCATCACCATTTCACCAAATTCCCTCAACATCAACACCATTCCAGCAAATTCCCTCAAGATCATCACCATTCCACCAAGTTCCCTCAGGATCATCACGAGTCGATCCCACCATACTCATCACAGTTCCCTCAAATAGTGGAGATCATGGATATTGTGCCCCAGTGTAAACCCAGGGTTATAGGTAAGTTAAGGTAAAGTCTGTTGAGCTTTTACACCCGAGTCTACTGGCTCATTGGGCTGGAGCTTATGCCTGGTTTCCTAAACATGAAGCAACAAGTAGTTCAACACCTCCTGGATGGAACGTTAGTCCATCACAGGTTACCTTCCCAGTATTTTATTTATACTGCTGGGAGGACAGAGGCACACTTGAGGTTGAGACCCAGGTCTTAGCACGGTGGGGGTCTAATGGGGATTCAAACCCACGACATCTCGATCATGAGTCCAGAATCATAACCACTACACCACCAGTACCACCCTATATCATCTGTCTAATCTTCATTATTGTCTGATATCATCCCCATCCTGGCTTGATTTCAGTTGGAGGATTAAATATTGTTTTTTTTTTATTTTAGTTTTCCCCCACGTGACTTGAATTAGTATAAAATTATTATAAAGATTTCATATAAAAACTGTAATCATGTACAACCCTTTTGGTCTCTAAAGTGCCATGAAGCAACAGTTCTTTTGCTAAAGTGTTCTCTAAACTCTAACCAAAAAGTTCTGTGCCATATCCTTTGTCATAACGTCGGCACTCGCTTTAATAAAAGTTGCAATGACGGTACGGTCTGGAATATGAGGATATATTGAAAGGAAATCTCATTTCTTGGGTGCAGGAGAAAATATCTGAACCTTGTAACCTTTGAAATGAAAGCCATTTTACTGCAGTGACACTGGCACACTTCACCAATTTCTGAATATTTAAGCAATAAATATTGTTATGCTATGTTAGCCTAACTTTACAGACTGATAAATCATTCAGAATACCTAAAGCACGTTTCTGGTTCCTCAGTCCCCAATTTAACACATTTAACTAACCCTATCGAATATTTTATTCAAGAAAATGGAAAAAACTCTAAATCTAAATTTTTTATGTAGTTGTTATTAGGAAAGTTGTGGTTAGCGTCCGCCTCACAGCAAGAAGGTCCTGGGTTCGAATTCTGGGCTCAGGCATTTCTGTGTGGAGTTTGCATGTTCCACCCGTGCTTGCCTGGGTTTCTTCATAGTATTCCAGTTTCTTCCAACAATCCAAAGACATGCACATTGGGTTAATTGGCTGTTTCAGATTGCCCCTGTGTGTGAGTGTGAATGGTTGTGTGTGTGTTGGCCTGCAATAGTAAGACGAGCTGTTCAAAGTGTACCCTCCTTTCGCCCAGTGTCGGCTGAGATAGGCTCGAGCCTCCACGGGAAGAGCTTGGCAAATGAGTGAGTAAGTGAGTGAACCAAATAAATTGTCATGGTTGTTCTCCTCTTTTATCTGGACATGTAGCTTCACATACTTTAGTCTCAACGGTGGAAGCTGGGGGAAGTGGGGCAAACAGTTGAGTCGACAGTATGTAAGCATGGGCCTTGCAATGCTCAGGATGGTGTTTAGTGCCATTTTCAACCCATAAAATCCAGATTTTTTTTATAAACATGCCAATTTTTGTCAATATTAACCCTGGCACTGATGCATCTTATCACAGCAGAGTCATATAATTTAGTTTACAGCTTAGAAACACTCAAAGAACATTCAAAATCTGACTACCAACACACAAAACAGATATGGCTAAAGACAGTAGTACAGCCCTAGTAGAAAGGTATAGTGAGTAGGCACTGAAGCGACTTCCATATACTGTTAAACAGCTTTGAATCTTTTTCTCTACTCTGAAGACAGATAGGATTTCTTTTCCTTTTTCTATGTGAAAGGCAGTTCAAAATAACACTCTTTAATTTGAATTTCCCATGCCATTGCACCTTCACAGTGCTGAAGGTTATGATCTGAGCAAATACAATGAGCACACCAGAGGAATAACACGCTACACCGCCTGGGTCTCGCTCTGATGATTGGTTAGCTTGTCTACTGTATGTCTGCAGTGCTGTTGCCATGGCTGAGGTGGGAATACGCAGAGCTGGACTTGTGGCTCACACAGAGCTTTATATTTCTAATGAATATCATAATCATTTTTATATGTCGACATGAATCGCAGGGTAAGATTAACCCGGGCGGCTTTATTCTCCTCTTCAGCTGAATTAAGACATTGCGCGGGGCCATCGGAAAACAAATACCCTCCCTCCCTCAGGCAGCATCACTTTCCAGATGAGTTCCTGACATTTGCCTGACATTTGAGTCCCTTCTGTTGGCCGAGTCTGCAATCCATGACCCAGTAAAACCCAGCTGCGGCTTTCTGCTCTTTCGGGAGAGAGAGACAGACAGGCATATGTCAACAAGGTAGACATTCAAAAAGTCAATTACAGCACATCGATCCACAGGCTTATGAGGTTTAAACTATATACATACCCCTAGATATTTCTACAAGAATTTTTTTAAACAGAGAAAACGAGGAAGGCTTTAAAAGGAAAATGCTAACTCATAAAAAGACTGCAATATTTCTTAGAATAACAGCAGTGTGGGTTAAAATACATCACTGGATCAAATGCTTTAAAAGAGCAAAATAGTTGGGCTTTTTTACAAGCAGAGGACTTAATCAAAGAAGGTATCAATTTCTTTCATTTAATAAAATATTTTCGGCAGGAAAAGCTTTAAAAAAATGATACATTACTGATAGATGAAGAGACGCACTTGGCCTTGCTGTCATGTGTTAGAATTATTAGGTAACAGTTACTGTACATGAAGTGCTTCAGTTGCAGAGGAGTATGTGACTGATAAATCTTAAATACTGTATACACATTATTATATATTATGTACTATATATGTAATTATATATTATATATACACACATATAGGGTATATGTTATCTTTACCCACAGGATATGAATCATCACGTATTCTGATTGGCTTACCTACTACTAGGATATCAGCTCAGATACTGTTAGTAGAATGGAATGTCTCTACAGGGAAAAAAAAATCATCTGGAAAGAAAGTATATGATGGTAAGTATATATTACATATTAAGATTAAGCCAAACAGCCCTCACTTTGTGCCGTGCAAGCTATTAGTTCATATCTTATTTTTAGAGAGAGAGAGAGAGAGAGAGAGAGAGAGAGAGAGAGAGAGAGAGAGAGAGAGAGAGAAGATCTCTGTACCTCTTTCAGGTGTCAATTAAACTTTCCAAATCAGACTAATATTCAGATTGCCATACATGAGCTTGACTCAGTTTTGTATTCAATAGAAGTTCATCTATCTTTCCACATGTCAGACCACTATCAATATTAAAATTGGACACAAGTCAATAGATTATTTCCTTAACTGCAATTAGACAAAAGAAGTTCAATTAAAAGAAGCATTTCTGTGTGGAGCTTCCAGAACTTGTGTGGCTTTCCTCCAGGTATCCCCGTTTCTTCTCACAGTTCAATGTAGATATGACATGCATATTAGGTCAGCTAGCTGCTCTGAATTGCCCATAGGTGTGGATAGTTGTTTGTATCTGCATAAGCCCTGTTATAGACTGGGGACATGTTCAGGGTACCCCGCCTGTCACCTGCAATCAGTTGGGATTGGCTCCAGCTTCCCATGTGACCCAGATGGATAAGCTGTATAGATAATGGATTGATGGATGCTGCAAATCTTTTGATACTTAACATGTTGTGAATCAGATGGCTTATTAACTCTTTGTAATGTAGTTTATCTAAATAAAGTATTTCCAAATTAACACTGGGATTAGCTAGTGTTTCACCATCTCTCTCTCTCTCTCTCTCTCTTTCTCTCTCTCTCTCACTCACACACACACACACTTTAATTATAAAGGGCATGATCATTAGCTGGTGAGATGAATCAGGTGGGTGTCATTCCTCAAGGAATGTAGTAAAGTGGAGACAAGCAGTATGCGTGCAAAAGAATTAATTTGTGCTGTGACCCGAATGAATATCTGATTTATTTATTTTTTTTAAGTAGCAGAGAAGTAATGTTCATAGAAGAGAGAATGGAAGAGAACATTTGTGTAATCTAAATGACAGTGATTAGAAATGTGTGGAGAAGGTGTCAACTTGTAGAACTTGTTGAATCCCCATTACAGTGTGTTATTTGTGGGTACATTTTCATCATCAACAGCTGATCTTCTCGTTTAGTTCCAGTTCTCCTTGGAAGGTGTTCAAGTGCTTTGTAAGTTGCCATAAAGCTTAAAGTTCTTGGTGTACTAGAAGTGCAGTGCTGAAAAGACCTCAGCTGCTGGTACACTATGTATCGCATAATGCTGCCATCTGTAAAAGTAACTTATAGTATTTAAACTTATTCTATAGCCCTGCTTCTATAGACATGTAGTCTTCTGCAAGGTTTTAAGCTGAAAGTGTAGTACCTAAAATTTCATAGCTAAGGCTGAGTTTATTATTTTTATGACCCAATCTAGGAAATCCCGACGCTTGTCAACAAATTTCATTATGGAGAAAAGTGAAAATGCTGACTTGCTACTTGTTTGTACAGTTGTAGAATCAAACAGAGAGTTGGTGTTTGCATTTTCACTTTCTTTTGCCCTTTTCTCCATACTGTAATTTACCAATAAGCGCTGGGTTTCGCTGGATCGGGTCACATTTGGTCAAGTGTACAACAAAGGGCTTTTTTTCTTTACATTGAATAGTATGACAGGTTGAAATTCATTCATCTGTCAGGGTCGAGGTTGAAGCTGGACCCAATGCCAGCATGCTTTGGACAAGAGATGGGGTACAGCCTCAACAGGTTACTAGTCTATTGCAGGGCTAAAACAAACACAACCCAACCATTCACACTCACATTCACATCTATGGGCAAGTTAGAAAAGCCAGTTGACCTAATGTGCATGTCTTTGGACTGTGGGAGGAAACCGGATTACCTGGAATAGATCAAGCCACCAGAGAACACAAAAAGCTTTCTAAATTTATAGCATGAACACCTGACAAGTTATAAAAACATTAAAATACTGAATTATTTGTACTGTACATAAGCAAGCAGCATCAACTAAAAGAATTCTCCAGAAAAATTGTGAATAACACTAATTACACAAAAAGGCCCTTGAGATGTCAGTAGCCAATAAAGACTATCTGTACTTGGGATGGATAGCCAGTATAGCTATTTACGACTGGGTATACATACAGTATATACATATGCACCCAGGTGTCCATAGCCAACAATACTATTTACACATCCAACCCTAACCCAAATTTTTGTAAAATGTCAACGGCTAGTTTGCTTCTATAACTGCTTTATGACCATTCTCGTCAAGGTGCGAATGGATATTCCATAATAAGAATAAAACTACACTACTGGTCAAAAATTTAGATCACCTCAAGTTTTCCAGTTTTAATTGAAATGAATGCAGTCTAATCTGTCTAGTCTACTCTGAAATTAAAGCATTAAACAAAACAAAACCAGTTGGAGATTAAAAAAAAAGTAGTGGAATTGTTCTGTTTAACACAATTTAAGCAAATTTTTTCACTCATTAAAGTCACCACCTTTTTTACAGCACTTGTTGCATTCTTTCGACAATGGAAAGGAAATATTATTCTGGAAGTTCTTCTGAGCACTGTTACAGAAGTTCCCACGAATGTGTTGCACTTGCTGGCTACTTTTTCTTCACACTTGACTTCAATTTGTTCACTTCATCCCAACCCAGCTCAGTGGGGTTTAGGTCTGGAGGCTGTGCTGAGATTTCATAATTAGAAGCCTACCGTATTTTCTTCTAGGATAGTTCTGATATACTATTTCGTACCTCAGTGGACTCTTACGGCTTAGATTTCAGTAAAACTGGGGGAAAAAATCGGACTGTTCTAAAAATTTTACTGGTAGTGAAATTATGCATGTTCTCCAATTTTGCAAAAATGTTTGAGCTTGTACAAGCAATCTGTAGGAATTGATTGGATGGAATAATACTACCTAAAACCATAAATGACATTTGCCGAATTGCTTATTTTTTTAGGGTCGCGGAGAGGCTGGACCTTATCTCAGCCATTTCTGGGCGAGTACCCGGAGCAAACTTCACACAGAAATGCCCAAGCCCAGGAACCGAACCCATGACCTTCTTGGTGTGAGGCAGACATGCTAACTACTATGCTACCCAAAATCAGTAACGTGCCACAAAATATGTATTCAATAATTATTCTGTTGCTAATGAGGTGGTCTTTGGACTGTGGGAGAAAACCCAGAGTACCCAGAGGAAACCCATACAAGCATGGGGAGAATTCTGGTTATGCTTTCTCTCATACTCCACGAGTAAATGGGAGAGGCGGTGGCACGGGTCTGCTCCTGTCTCGGAGTTGGTGCTTTACACCACTCTCTCTGTCTCACCTAGGCA
>JAOUQZ010000030.1:12255338-12279745 GCA_028564935.1 Neosilurus hyrtlii
TTGGATTTAATTAAATAAAATAAATGTTTATGTATAAATGTGCTATACCTATAGTGTTTATTTCACAGTAATGGTTAAATCACACAGAGGAAATAACACACAGGAAAAAACGGCAATTACAAATGATTACTATTGATCACCGCCTGGCTTTACTGGCTTTGAACTGTGAAGCACTGTTTGAGAATTCAATTTCTTTGTTTGTTGTGTAGGCACATTTCATTTAGCCTGTTTTATGTCTGTTTCTGAACCATCTCCAAGAAACCCTCAGAGCTGATGGGTTTCATAATGTGCTACTGAGGTCTATATTGAATCTAATGATCCTTGGGGTGACTTGAGAGTTACTGGACATCGAGAACATCACTTTGTTTCCTTATACCACATGGTCCATTAGATTGGAGTACAACATATGCTTGTGATGGTCTTTAAGAACAGCTATAAATGAATGCCTACTAGGCTAATATATGCTATAGTGCTGGTGTCTGTTATATAATGCTGAGAAAGGAGTGAAGGATATTGTAGTAAATCGCATAGGAAGAGAAAGTGGCAACTTTTCCCCAGACATATTTGCTTAGAGCTTTTTGATATCAAACAAGTTTCTTAGTCTGTAATCATTCAGCGATGCAGCGTATGCTTGACATTGCCTTTCCTTTTCATGTCCTTTTACATTTACAAGGGTAGAAATGAGGGCATGAAATAAAAATACAGAACATTTCTGGATGAGTTAATACACACATATTCAGACCATATGGAAGGGTTTAGCGAGTTAAGAAATTAAAAAATACAGTGATGCAGTGATGATTATACACTTAACAAAATGAAGATAAATCAGAAACCAAGAACTATTCAAGTATTTATTTCATGTAATATTGGATCATATTGATGAGAATAAGTAAGCAAACAACAATATATAGTAATACCAAAAATAACTTTTAAGAAAAAAAACCAAGTCAATGTTTAGTGTGGCCACCCTTTACTTTGATTACTGCATTTAACCTTTTAGGCATTTTTTTAATTCACTCACTAAACCATTCCATATGGTTTGAAGTTCATCCTGCAAAGCAAGCTCATTTCAGCCGCTTGTATCTTTGTGATCTGTTCTTTCAGTCACTACCCAAAGCTCTTGACCATAAGTGAGGGTAGGAATGTAAGCCTCCGAGATACTTGAACTCCTCCACTTGGGGCAAGACCTCATTGCAGGACCTCATACCAGACCTGGAGGATGCATTCCATACTTTTCCGGCTGAGAACCATGGCCTCGGACTTGGAGGTGCTGATTCTCATTGCGGCCACTTCACACTCAGCTGTGAATTGCTCCAGCGGGAGCTGGAGGTCCCAGCTCGATGAGCAGAGGGAGACTACCCTTTCGTCAACTGGGGAGAAGCCCAACATGTAGGCACTGAGAGGGGGGACAACAAGGATGCCTACACCAGCTCACTGCCTCTCCCCATGAGCAACTCCAGAATAAAACAAGGTCCAGCCCCTCTCGACATGGGTGGTTCCAGAGTCCGAGCTATGTGTTGAGGTGAGCTTGACTATATCTAGTAAGGGTCTCTCAACCTCACGCGTCAGGCTTCTTCAACAACTTGATTGCTTTTTTATCATGAAATGTTTTTTACATTTGTATCCAGGAAGCCAACAGGACATAATATAATACACCATGTCCATGTCCATGGTTTGGTTGGATACAAAAATAGGTTTTGTCTCTGCAGCAATTCTGCAAAAATGGCCCACTCGAGGCACACACAAACTTGCTTTTTTATGTTTACTCTTGATGGTTTTAAATTGTCTGTATTTTTTGTTTTTAAATATGTAATGGAGTTTGAGGTGTCTTGAAGCAAAGTGCGCAGGAACAAATTTAAAAAAGAAATAGTAAGGACTGCGTTTTAAAGACAGTTTTCTTTTTTTTTAGCTAACAAACACAAATAAAATAAATTGTAATAACCTTTTAAAAATATTCTGTATTTCTTTAATTTATGTGGTATGATAAATTATTAAGCTATGCACTGTATCTGTAAGACCAACCTAAGCTGTGGTGCCACTATAACTCGGAGTTCTCAATGTAACAATAACAGCTGCTAAGCTAAACTGTGCCTGTGCAGTGATGTCACTCTCTACTATGGTCTCACCCAAACCTCACATTCTAATTGAGCGCCTTAGAGCAACAGTGGGCTAAGGCCATTTTTGTGAATTTTAAGGAAAGTGCTTTAAAATTTTAAGTCTATTAAAAAAATTCATGTTACTTTGGCATTTTGCCAAATATTGCAAATTTATACTTTTTTCAGTGCAACAGTGATCTAAATCCAAAAGTTCAGGAAATGTAGCAATATCAGTAATACTTTCTTTACGAGTCTACTATTAACCGAAAAAACACTTTTCAGGTATGTTTTTCTTAGATGTGGAGGCTTCCACATGGGTGCCACAATCTTGGATTTTGGACTTAGCCCACTGTTGCACTAGTAAATCTGTGAAATAGTTAAGAGCAGAAGTGAAGTGGAATAGGCCATTAGATTGCTGTCAGAGTGTTTTTGCCCTGCGATGGCCTGGCGAGCTGTCCAGGGTGTACCATGCCCTCACCCAGAGTTGGCTGAAATGGGCATCAGCCTCCCCACAAACCTAATTAGGATTAAGCAGTTCAGAAATGAAAAATAGTGGAGGGCCCCTCTACCTGGATTTAGACCAGTATTCATCTGAAAAATTAACTGGGACTTATCCCATTGCTGCTCCAAGGGGCTCAGTTCATTTGAACAAAAACATCTCCTTTTATTCAGAAAATCAGTTCAATAATATAGACTGTCATCATGTTGTAATGGCTGCATTAGGAATAAAGTACAAAAAATGTAACCAGATCACCAGAGGTTCGAGTCTTAGTGGGTGCAGGTAACCATTTGAAGCTGGAAGCCAACAAGAGCCGATTGCCAAACTTTCAGGGAAGGAGTGAGGGATGGTATATGCTCTGTTCCCTGTCACTCACATGAAACACTGTGAGCTCACACATACAAGTGATGGATAGTGCTTTCCTCCAAGTGTGTTACACTGCTTTCATGATAGGTGTGATGACTTTGCCTGCGGGTTTCAACGAGATTTGTTTTGTAATGGTTTTTCTTATTCAGCTGTTGTGGCATGACAAGTAGGTTTTCATTTTTCTCATACTTGTAGGTAATTTGTTATTTAATCAGTTTGTGTTTGTGGAATTTTCTAAACACGCCTCAGATTAATCAGGTAACAGGGGTAGACAAATTGCTTGCTTTGGTGCCTGAGGCAAAAAAAAAAAAAAAATCACTTATTAACTCCACCAAGGAGGTTGTTTTACCATTAGTATGTGCATTTGTTTGTTACCAGGATAATGAAAAAGTCATGTGCGGATTTACATTATATTTCCACCAAAGGTGGTACTTTGGACAAGGAAGACACTCTTAAATTTTGAAGATGATCCAGATGAAACTCGCAATTGTGAAATTTTTAATGTGTGTTATGTTTTCATTAATGTTGTACAATAGGATGATTTCTGACATTTTGGTTCATATGGGGAACAGCTGGGCTTGGTGGAGATTTGCGCTTTTTGAGAACTTTTGATCAAGATGTGTTTAATATTTCATATTTATTGCATATTTCATACTGTTTACTTCACTCCTCCAACAAGCAAATAAAGAAGAACTGTCAGCTGCTACCTATTGATTTCCTCAAGAAACGAACATTTCATTTAAATTCATTTAAATTTAACATTGACTGATTCATATATTATACTGGCTTATACTGGTGCACATATTGGTGTCATGTTGCTGACAGGGCATGTGCTACTCTTTTGAACTACGGCTGTCCATAGGAACTATTGAACAGTTTGAATGGAATCTAGACAATCTGTCTCAAATTAGAAACACAAGGGAATGTGGAGAAAAAAACAACAACAACAAAAACTGCCCAAAATAACTGTACAAAGCAACACAAAAATGGTTATACTCATAACTAACACTGTCACAGTGTGGTAATAATGTCTTCCACTGTCCTGATAGAATACCACTGCTCTTTGCCAAAATGTCAGCCAAAAATATTCTGCCTTGTTTTTGTTAATGGCAAACTACATCAACAGAAAATATCAGGAGAGAATAAAGAATCTGGCTACATAAAATAACAGCTCTCTGGGATTCAAGTACTCACTTATTTTCAAGTGGATTTTTTTAAATTAATGAAACATAATAAGCTTGTCATACTGTTGACTATAATTATATTATTATCAACTATTTAGCAAAGTTAATTGGACTTCTGTGCAGGAAAATACAGGACTGGGCAACATATTGATGCTTTCACTTGACTTGTCCACACTTGGGTAAGAAAAGCTCTCAAAAACGGGGCGATTAAGTGATATAATGGTGCTACAAGCCCTGAATACTGGATTTTATGCCTCAGTTTCTGAGCGTTTGTCGGTTTTATTCACTGAACAAGTAATAGCAGCATATCCGTGTGTAGTGTGTGTGTGTGTGTGTGTGTGTGTGCTTAAAGGCAAATGGCTGTCTTTTGACACACACATCCCATGGGCCAGTAAGTACTCTTATAGGTCAGCAATCCCTGCAAGGGTATCTGAGAAAGAGAGGCAGTGGCAGTTAGAGTCAGTAATCCTGTGAGCGGCAACAAAAGGCTATATCAGATAGGCATGAAAAAAAAAACCCTTCACCTTCGATTCTTGCTGAAGTTACTGAAGTAAATGTACACGTGTTGTATGAATTTAGCAGAGCTCTGAAAGAAGGCACTGGTGTGGTGGGTGAGGTCAATCTGAAAGCTGCGTAGTTCACTGCGTTCACATACAAAATATGTATTGTCTGTCTGTCATGGGGAAAATAGATCAGGTCCATAAGTCAAATCATATGAAAGTGATAGAACTGTTGCAAGGCAAAAATAATCCTTGTATGATATTTCTGTAATATTTGCTTGATGTTCCTATAAGGAAATCCTGTGGACTGACTGTAGGTCAATCATAGGACTATTGTAAGGAGACCGTATGGTTTGGAATGCATCAGATGACCAACAAAGCTTATGAAATTAGTGTGTCAATCATAACACAGCCACAGGACATCGCAGGACATCACACAACAGACCTAGGAAATGTAGTGACGTCAAGATGTAAAGTGTCCAAAACTGCATGACAAGCGTCTACAAAGCCATTTTTTGTCACAGAACAGGCGAGTTTCGTATGACGCCCACGACTGTCCATGGAACTTTCCCAGTACTCTGTCATGGATCTTCGGATACCTGTTGTACGATGGGTGCGACAAGGACTTTACTTCCTGAATTTGAGAAACCTTTGCAAAGACTGTGCTGAATTCATTTGGCACAGTGGCATAAAGGTTGACAGGTCCACCTCACATAAAGAAGGTCCTGAGTTCAAGCCCCAGGCTCGGCAAGGACATTTCTATGTAGAGTTTGCACGTTCTCCATGTACTTTGCGAGGGAACTCTGGTTTACTCCCAAAGTTCAAAAACATGCATATTACGCTTAATAGCTGTTTCAAATTGAGCCCAGGTGTGAATGTGAATGTTTTTGTGTGTTTATCCTGTGATGGACTGGTGAGCTGTTGAGGGTGTACCATGCCTTCGCCCAGTGTCGGCTAAGATAGGCTCCAGCCTTCCTGTGACCCTAATAAAATTAAGCGATTTGGTAAATGAGTGAGGGATGAGTGTAAGCGTGTTCCAAATTCATAAAAATCATAAACCCAAGCATGGAGAATGTGTACTATATTCAATATACTGCAAGTAATTTTTTTAAATTACTAATCTATTATTTTTATTTTATTTATTTTTATTTATTGTTTTTGTTTGTCAGGATAAATTTCACATTTCTGCAGCACTTACGTAACTCTTTGTGTAAAGTATGTAGCATATTCGCATCTATTCTCTGTGTTAATTGGATTCGGGATCAAGACTCTTTATTACTTTCTTCTGTGAAAACTAAATGATTGCATCCTTCATTTTATATTGTCATACATTTGAATGCTTACTGATTTCCCAAGTGCGCCTAAACTTCCCTCATAAGTGTGTTTTAAGCCAATTTTTTCTTTCCTTATTCATGGTCAAGTCAAAGCTTTGAGAAATAGTATTTTCGGCTCATGTTACAGATTACAAAAAAATAAACAGGAGCACTTGGAGAGTGCAAACCTCTGCCAAGCCAAAAAAAAGAAAAAAAGAAATCAAAGTAAATACACCCCTGCTGGTCCTGTTGTAGTTCCAAATGTTCACAATGTTAAAGAATTCAATCCGGGTCATCTCCAAAGTCTAATGGAGTCTTCCTTGTCCGCAGCCCCGCCTCTGGTAGAAATTAAAAAAAAAATCCACATATAACCTTTTGCATGATTCTGCTAAAAACAAACAAACAGACAAACCAAAGGTAAAACATTACCACCTTGGAACAGGTTAAAAACAAAAAACAAGAATATTTCTTAAAAGGCCGTCTTGAGGCATATCTGGACTCACTTCCTGTACTTCCTGTCTTCGTGAAATGTCTACATGTCAAACTACTCTGCTTTCTCCTCTCCTGTGACTCCTAGCACGGCAGCTCTCTTCTGAAGAGGGTTGAGCCATGTGCTTTTTTATGTGCCGCCTGAAGCATTACGGTTTGAGAGATAAATCACAAGTCCCTGAATCACACTGGCTCATATGAAGTCCAGAGATCAGCCATAATGAGACCTGCATGCCACTGTCCAGCTCCTAGATTGATGTTGCCGTGCTATTGATTCCGTATCTCCAAGTAGTGCTTACGATGAGTAAATATCTACATAAATATGACAGCAAGATGACATGAGAATGGATGGCTGTGTCAGAATGAAATAGCACTGCGGTCTCTTGAGCCCTTAATAGAGTTGCCTGGTGGCTACTGAGGAATGATAAATTGGTAAATCAGGGGCCCTACTGCATTAAAATATACTCTTATATGGATAAAATGAAGCATCTGAAAATGCACAGGTGACCCAGCATGATGAGAATAGTATGCACCATTCCTGCAGGTGGTCTGACTCACGTCGTGATTGGATCACAGGGAAATTCAGCCGGGTGTGAATACGTCCCCTACAGTGGGTTCATATTAAGGTCTTTAGATTATATAAAAACCCTGCAGGCTGCAGATTTAGCAGATGAAGCTGAACATATGGCTGCTCGTTTTGAACTACGGCATTCATTCCTTTCATACGGAAAAAAAACCCCCGAAAATGCATTGCTTCCTGCAGGATAACTATGATGACCCTCACCTCAGCAGAGGAAAATAAGGTGCTGACTGAACACCCTAATCATCTCTGGTCATCTTACACCTGCCATGATTTATCTCTGTTCAGCTGGTTCACATCCCATCAGTTCAGCAAGTTTGCACATGAACTGAGATCCGACCGAAATGAAAATAGAAAATATAAGACGCAACATTTGAACAGTCATTATTTAAATTAGCTATCCAGATGGATATGGATTGCATTTTAATGCTGGGTCTAAATGGGACTTGAATGGCAAATTGCTTCATCTTTATAAGTCTGTGTATACACTACGCTGGTCATGTAGAGGTGTAGCAATGCTCTGTTTTAAAGAGATGCTCACTGACGTCCTCTTTTAATAGATTAGTCTGTAGATGAGAGCGCACATGTACAGCGAGGTGAGGTGCTAATACAGGAAAAAAAATCAGTGAAAAGCTTTTCATTTTAAACCTCTTTCTATTTAACCATTGCCAAACATGGTTGAGTATATCATGTGGAACTTGTTGCGGAAAAAATGCAAGTCTAAGCAATGCTAGGGGTGGAGCTACGGCCATAAAAATTGGGGATTCCGATTAAAAGTGGCCTCCTAATTTTTTTTTAATGGCTGTAGAAAATATCTTAATGAAAATACTATTGGGTGTGATGGGCCTGTGACTTCCAAGTGCAATGAGGCACAATCATATATTCATACATCATTCAAATGGGCGCTAAGCTTCCTGGGATATTCCATGCTGCCTGGCCCCAAAAAAATTAATTAATTAATTAAAAAAGAGCTCTGCACGTTAATATTACTTGGACCACCTTTAGCATTGATTACAGCATGTAATCGCCATGGCATTCCAGAGTTGGGTATATTTTTCACCAACATCTTGAACTGACGATTGGAAAATTGAACCAGTCCATAAAGTCTTCTCCAACACATCTGAAAGACTTTCAATAGGGATAAGGTCAGGACTTTGTGGTGCCAGTTCATGTGTGAAAATGATTCCTCATGCTCCCTGAACCTCTCTTTAATTTCTACTATTTGAGCCCCAATTTTATATCCTTGCCAAAAAAAGTCTATTGATATAACTCCACACAACTGTTGCTGAGCCTTGACCTGACCAACCAAAGCAACAATGCAATGGCGATTACGTGCTGTTCGAAAGGCTAAAGGAGGTTTAACAAAATATTTGAGCACACTTTTTTTTTTTTTTTTGCTGGACAGTGCTCATGCCTTCTTATCCGCAAAGTAATTAAATAAATAAATGAACAAGGTTGTGTTAGTGCACCGAATTGGTTGGTTGTGTAAATTTCATACTTTTCTGTGTGCAGGAACACACAGTGGGCCGATCGAACGTTAGGATCTGGCTGTGATTTAAATGAATGAGTGATGGGAATATTTAAACGCATGTAAAATGCTTTGTTTTTATCATTGCATTGCTGTGTCCTCTTTCCATGAATGAAAAGAGCACTTGTGCTTTTGTTCAGTTTTAAATGCTGCTGTGAAAACAGTCTCACTTGTCACATTTCTGGGGTATCTGGACATAAAGACCATAGACATATAAATAAAAGATATAGAAATAGAGACAGATAGAGAGAAAAATAGAGAGAGAGAAAGATTTTCTTCTGTTATTTCTGGGAAGAGAACGGCATGATGAATGGCTGAAGTCTCTCCTTGAGTTTCTCAGTAATTGGAAGCGAGGGATGTTGTGCTCTGCATATTTGCCAGAAGCATAACAGACTTTATTAGGAACCATAAAACACCATTAAAATTCACAACCGAGGGAGCTCTGCCTACCCCTCCAGACTGATAAATTACTAACCTACTGTTCACTGAAAGTGGCCATTTTCTTTTTGCCTGTTTTTCTATGCCTGCTAGACCCTGCTGCGTACAATCCTTATGCTCATCATGTTACTTCGTTTGAAATGAAACACTTGCTCGGGTGGCTTATCATTTCTCCAGGCCACCAACTTAACAATAAGCTAAGAGAAATAAGAACATGTTTCTTGCTCCATGGACAGTGTAGAAATCTACATGATGGATGTTCAAACAACGGAATACTGAAGCAATCTGACCCCGTTGGTACACGTGGCACTGCGATGAACGAATGTACACATCCAAATCCTTTATTTCCTATCAAGCTGGAAGGATTTGTCATATGTGTCTTTGCATGTCACCTAAATCATCGAAAAACAATATACCTAATCTGGAGAGAGACAGCTGAAAGCAAAGAGTGAAGGGACTCTGGAAAGCAGGATGCAGCTGGATGGGTTTTACACTTGAAAATACCAGACATTAGGAGCAACACGATCAAAAACTTCCCATTTTCATCAACAGGAGAAAGAGGTCAAGAAGTCTACATAGGGATGCGATGTCACCTCAGCTGCTTGATGATATTGTCCGTGTTTTTGTAGAACAGTCTACATTTGTTCGTGGTTTACTTTACGAGATAACACTTCATATCCAAAACACACACACACACACAAAAAAAAAAACAGACTTCCTGTCTGTAAGACAAGACGTCTCTGGACTGGAGAAAAAGTCTGAAGTCAGGCAAGAGCTCCTTTTTTTGATTTTGGATAGTGGAGCATCTAAGATCCCAAACTGGATTATATTTACACTCCTACACTCCGTGTCAGCAGCTTGTTCTGCATCTTTAGAGACTTGAGGAAAGTCTGGCACTAATGCTACTCTCCAGCCGTTCAGAGATTGATGGGCTTTGCAGTTAATTTGCCAAAGATCTCATCATAAACAGATATGATAGACACAATGTCCTGCTGGAGGTGCTCAACTGTCTGTATCCAAAGAAGCGGGCTCCTGTAAAAGTGGAGGAGGTGAAGGAAGGTGTTTAGACAAGTGACTTTGTGGTAGTGGTGGTGGAGGTTCTTGCTTTAGCTCCGGGGTGCGAGGATGGATATGATGTGCTGGTCTGATGAATGTCTTCTGGTCCATGATGTTCGCGTGAATGCCAATAGACCTGTGTGCACAAAAAGACAGCATGAGAGTGCGGCAGGAAACAAAAAACACACACAACACCGTGTTATGATCAAAGGAGATGGAGGGAAACGGGCAGCACGCAGCTCTCTGCTTCATGTCTTTCTTTTTTCCCTCGGCATGCATTTGCATTTGCATTGATCTTCACGATTATTTTGTTTTCATGCGGTTCGCAATAAAATTCCATCACGCTTGTTGTGTGTCATATTTTATGGCGAGGAGGGGAGGTAGAGGCTCTCAAAGTCTAGAGCGGATTTATTTTCTTTTATGTAGAAGAGAAATTTCATCTAAGATTTATATGAAAAGATACAGCAGAGGATACAAATGTGATACAAGACCATTTTTGCCTGACTTGCTTCATATGATTTTAATATCTGTGCACACCAATTTCTGTTTGCTCACCCAATGAGCTGGCATATCTCCAGTACAATCCCTGCAGTTTCTCATTATCCAACTTCCTACACCAGCTCGAGAATCTATAATTCAGCTCCAGTCATTGGTACGAAACGAACAGGCTTCCTAACACGTTTTGCCACTTTGAATAAATAATTCAGCGTGGGAATTTGTAAAATTCACTGACCAAATGAAACTTTAATAAGCTTAAATATAATTTCGCAGATCAGAGCAGAATTTCATAACTTCCAATCCTCCTTCCACAAATAAATATTTATGATTTCTTCACTTCCCTCGGTTTTTTCCCCTGCGTGTCTGTAATTGCCTGTGATTCATGCGGTTTTCTCTCTGTCGAATCGTGAGACATCAGTCTTATGATGATGAGGCTGTAACAAACTGGGTATACAGAAAACACTGCCATGGGCTTTAACACAACTCATGCACGCACTGCTATATATAATTTTTTCCCCCACATCATTTTTTAATAATGTATGAAATAGTCCAAATATTTGACAGAGTAAATTTGTATCTGCGAATAAATAGTGTAGTTGGGGCTATTGACTATGCTTCCAGTTTATCTTGAATAAGAACTAATTGGTCATTTCATCATCATGTACACATAACATACAGGTGCATTTTATTGGATAAAAATAATGACTGCTGCTAAACACAATGATGTGCAACAACACTTGAGCCTTTCTCATAGTTTACATGTTCTCCTTGTGAATACATGGGTTTCCTCGCAGTGCTTCAGTTTCCAGTCCAAAGACGTTTTTACACTCGAGCCTGACTCATCAGGCTGGAGTTCATCCCCAATTTCCTTAGTGTGAAGCAACTAGGAGTTCAACTCCTCCTGGATGGGATGCTAGACTATTGCAGGTTACCTTCCTAGTACTTTACTGGTATCCATTAATTCTGCTGGTTGGACAGAGGAACACTTGTAGTTAAGACCGTGCACAATGGTGGTCTAATGGGTATTCAAACCCATGACCTCTTCACTCACTCACGACATGATGAGCCCAACACCCTAACCACTACACCACCAGCTCCTGATCTGTGGGTTAGGCATAGGTCAATACATAAGCACTGTTGCTGGGACTACTGTGGCCATTCTGGTGAATGTTGAAGGCAGTCTGATGCAAAAATATGGGTGCAAGAAATATGCACTTGCCTGAGAAATGTGAGCATGTGCTCTGCATACATCGGCCATGTCGACCATCAAGAATGCAGAAAGCAAGGTAGCTCCATGATCTCACATATTTCAACAAAAGTGCCAATAACACTTATCATGTAATGCCAGTTAACCCCCTAGAATGCTGAAATTCGTCGACCATAAAGTCGTTCCAGCTATGTGAAACCAAGGCTTTAGCTCTGCAAGAGTTGGCGATCTGCCCATGGTTTAACACACGTCTCAGCTGGGACTGACTGCCGTTTTCCCCGTAACCCTGATGGACAAATGGTATGTATCATTCTTATCACAACTGTGATACCAGGTTATAACAGAGCAGATATTATTAAAACTTACAGTCTGGAAAAACAATAACAAAGACCAACCTATTCCTGTCGAAGAAAGCAGAACCCAAGCAGCTGCACTTCACCTTGATTGACAGGTACTAATTGGTTTTAGGCCACAGATAAACCCACATTCTATACCCATGTCACCTCTATTTCTCCCCCCAAAGCTAACACACTGTTTCCCATCCGGCAAACTCCCTGAGGGAATGGCGTGAAGCAAGCAGTGACAAACAACAGCTGGAGTGTAAATATATCTTATTAAACACAGCCGAGTTTCATTCTGCTCCTCTGTGGCTGATTCTAAAGGGGCTCCCTGAGTGTGAAGGGTGTAAGTGTGACTACTGAGACAGACTGAGCTGCTACTCAGCGAGCAGCCAGAGATTTGCAGCTGCCGGTCACGTCCTGCCGGTCATTTCCTCCTTCATCTGCGGATTGTCATTGTAGCTGTGGCCTACGCGTGCCCTCTAATCCCACTCTAGCCCTGCTGCTGAGCCTGTGGCTCCTTCCTAAGACAGCTTAATCAGGCCTGCCTGAGCAATATCGGCTGGATAAATGATAAGAATCCAACTTTATTTCTGTTTTGCTTTGGTCTCTGTACCGGTACTCCAGCATGCACTTACAACAGTGAGCGAGCTGGCAGAAGGAAGCGGTTTTATTGCCAACAAAGTCTAAATTGAATAATGACTCTAAAAATATAATGAAGGGTTTTGTTTTTTTAAAGGTGAAGCTTTAGAAGAATCTGGGGATTCAGAAAAGACTTACGGGATACAGTTCAGTTTACATTTTTAAGGGTAACACAGCAATTTGTGAATGAGATTAAAAAAGATGTGGGCGGTCCAGTCTCATAGTGATTAGCACTTCTGCCTCACAGCAAGAAGGTCCTGAGTTTATGCTCTGTCCTGGTGAGGGTGTTACTGTGTGAGGTTTGTATCTTCTCCCTGTGATTGTGTGGGTTTCCTTCAGGTACTCCAGTTTCTACCCATAGTCCAAAGACATGCTCATTGGGTATTCAAAGTTGCCATTAGGTGTGAATGTGAGTGTGAATAATGGCTTTGTGATGGTCTGGTGAGCTGTTTAGAGTGTACTCCAACTTCGCTTGGAATCAGCTGGAATGGGCTCCAGCTTCCCTCTGACACTAGAGGACGAACAGGTTCAGAAAATGACATGACATGACAACATATCATAGTGCAGGTGACCACTGTCACGGCGTTTAAAAAGAAAAAAGAAGCAAACTAGATATACCGCCTGAATTTATATGCCTACAAGTCATACGGTCACAGTAATCTTGACCTTTGACCTTTCACCTCCAAAATCTAATCAGTTAATTATTGGGTCAAGATGGACATTTGCGCAAAGTTTGTAGAGAACCTCTCAAAACATTCTCGAGATATTGTGTTCACAATTGCTTGCTTAAGTTTTATTTTGGGGAATATTCAGCAAATATCCACCTTGTCTTTGGTAAACAACTGTTATTTATTATATGACACTGGGTGGAATGGTGGTGAAGTATTAGCAGTTCTGCCTCACAGCAGAAAGGTCCTGGGTTTGATTCCCAGGCATGCGGGTTTCTGTGTAGAATTTGCATATACTCTGGTTTCCTCCCACATTCTAAAGACATGCACATCTGGCTGTTTCAAGTTGACCCTTGATGTGAGTGTAAATGTTTGTGTGTTGCCCTGCGAGCTGTTCAAGATGTACCCTGACTTCATCCAGTGTCAGTTGAGATAGGCACCTGCCTCCCAGCAACCCTAGTAGGACTAAGGAGTTCGGCAAATGAGTGAGTGAGTTTTATATGATACTGATATCAATGTATTTCCCTTATTCTGTGTAGTTAACTTCTAAAAACACTAAACATTCAATAGTTCCTCAAATACATACTGCAACCTTTGTTTTAAGCGCAACTTTCTTTCAGGCAGACCTCAGGTAGGTGAGAATGGGCCAGTTCATCTTTAACCCCTTTTTAAACTTTAAGTTTTTCCCTGAATCACCTACATCTCCCATCTACTCTCTATATGCACAACTCTGTGTTCTCTCACAGTTCCATCAAGTTCAATGATGATGAAGTGGTTCTTGGCTTCATCACCGTTTACCTGGATGAGGTGGAGAAATTGACAACCAGTCAAACAGTGAGACTATCTCCATCTGTATGTCAGAAAAATCAAGTAGCTAGTTGTGGACCTCAGAAGAAGGCAGCTGTAAACTTCTATCCTACTCATGAGAGAGAAAGAGAGAGAGAGCAAGTAGTATAAATCTGTTGTTGTGGAGTATACATTTCTGAAGACCTGACCTGGACTAATAATATTAAAAAATAAATTAAAAAAAATACAAATTCAAAAACAAAAGGCCAGACAAGAGATCCAAGTACCAACCAACCAAGCCTGGTGAAGAAATTCAGGATCCCTGCTGGGATTCTGAAAACCTTCTATACTGGGGCCAAAGGAAGTACACCGACTCTATACATCGAACTGTGGCTTGCAAACTGTTCTGTTCAGGACCACAAAGACCTGCTGAGACTCATGAGCTTAGCTGAGTGCATTTCCCGGACAGCCTCTTGCTCTCTGTATGACATATTCACCAGGCAATGCAGTACCAGTGCAATTAAAATGATTACGGACTCCAGCCATCACAGTGAACAGCTGTTCAGTTTGCTGAAATCCGACAAGCACTTCTGCAGTCTGATTTCCAAAAACAGGGAGGCTTAGGAGGAGCTTCTCCCCCCAGGCCATTACACTCCTCAACAGGGACAAGCTCACCGCACTAGTCTTAAACAGTAACTCAGGACTTTATTGCACATGGCAGCTTCTAGGTTTTTTTTTATTAGCTCCTACGGCACATTAAGAAACCTTTGCTTTGCACAATTTTACATGTTAACTAAGCTGCAACAACTCCATTAGCATCTTATCTCAGAACCTGAGCACTGTCCCCACAAGTTGCAGATGATTAACTAATCTGTGATGGGCAATAGCCAACAGCCACACCCACGAATGGCAGTTTCCACAGATCTGCTGATAACGATGGGCCTGATCAACTTCACAGCCGGGCACATGCGACATTTCTTCTAACGTTTTGATTTGCTGAAATTGTAATGAGGTTGATGCAAGTTATTTTGATGTTCCAGGTGGCTATTTACCCAAATTTAGTTGCCAAAAAAGGCATGTAAATATGCAGCGAATGTCCAAAGCACTTGTCTATATTTGTTAAATATCCTTTCCGCTTGCAAATCAAATGAAACCGAACAGATGGAAATGGATTGCCTATAGACTTTTTAAAATCTTGTTGGGCTGCACAGATTTTAAAGATTGAGATCACGTTGCGCACCCCTGAAAGACTTAATGTATGAACCCAATTCATGTGTAGTATCCATTGTAAACTAAATTTCCATCTTTATAAATGATTGTCTTGTTTGATCACAATTTATGATATTTAGGCTATTGTCTTCAAACAAGCATGACACTGCCCCTTTAACCACCTCCTAGGAAGTGATGGTGAAATATTATATTTTAATTTCCAGTAAATTGTTTTAATTCACTCTAGGCTTTGTAAAACATCAGATAAAGCCCTTACTATAAACATGAATCTTCCATTGATTTGGTCTCGATGTAAAGGAGACACATTTTACACACCATCAACTGAAACATCTGTGTCATGAGAATAAGAATCAGAAAGAAACATGTCTACACACTGGGCACATTATTTGGAGTCAGCTAAAAGATTATTTTCAGTTTTCAGTTAATTAGAAGTTTTACAAGCCGAAATCTATCACAGTGCTCTTATGGCCCTGTAAATTATTAGTTATAAAATCATAAAAATAAGTAGAAGAAGAAATCACTTTGTAAGAAGCAATGTGTATTGCCAGTGCAGATGTCCTCACCTTCTCTCAGCTTGATGTCCTTTAAGATGGCTCCTTGGGAAGGGGCTAAAATACAAGAAAAAGAAAACATTCAATCAGGAATCATTTAAACTACAGAAAACTTTAGCTCTTCCCAGCAATACACTAAATCATAACAACACTGATAGAGTCGAAGAGGATTTGTGGAAGGTGTACATCAATAAAAAAAGGACAATATTTGAATGTAACACCTCTTAGAAGGTTTTCCGTCATAAACTTGTATTCCTGATGTAAATAAAAGCAAATTTTTATTGTTATACAGAAATTCTTTCTTTTTCTTGTTTATTAACCTTAATTGTCTTTAAATCCCATGTCTGAGAGGTCTGTTATTTTTAGGAAATAACCTAAATGATGTTTAAATCCTTGCTAGAGAAACTAATATGAATCTAATCAGTTCAGTTTGTAATCAAATAATGGCTGTCAAAATGTCCACAAGGACATTTTCTGTCTTTTCCCTTTTAGTAATAACCCAAAAAAAAAAAGTTTATTTGTGGATGGGATCCATGCAAAAGAGAAACATGTTTCTGTAAGAAATTGCAAAATTACACACATTCTTTACTTAAAGCTGGGGTTGGTAATCTGGAAACCTAAAAATTTACAAGAAGCATCTCTTCAGGGCTCCGGCCAAACCCACCCCTGCCCATGGAAGTCCTTCCAAAGCTACGATCTGTCCACAAGCACATTACACTCATAGAAGACATGCAAGCGTTTGATTGGATATTTCCCAGCAAACAACGAGGCAGTGATTGGTTGATGTTTTAACAGGATTACAGTGACCACAGATGAATTTTTTTTTTCTTTAGACCTTTTATGATTGCATAAGTTATCAACTGGTATTATCAATTGGCATTTCAACCAAAATACCAGTTTATGTATTCTGCTGAAAATTTATCAACACCAGCTTTAAGTAGAAGTACAGATACATGAATAAAAAATACTCTGGTAAAAAAAAAAGTACTAACTCAAATTCTTAACTCAAGTAAAAGTTAAAACATCCTGGTTGTCATTTGAGGTTGAGTATGATGATATGTACTGTGAGTATGTAAATGGCTTCGGAGCCCAATTCTGGATTTGCAAAGTCTTTGGCATCTCAAACGTTGAAACTACATAGTTTGAGCGGGGATTGTTTGTGCTCTGTGTTGTTTGTCTCTGGCATCTTAGGCTTTTCTTTTATGGTCATGAATGATAAAAGCAAAAACATCCAGCACTACAATGTACACAAAGTATAAAAGTAAAAATTTGCCTTTTTAAGAACATTTGCACCAAAGATTCTGTGACAGCTGAAAAGTCTGAATATTTAATGCTTTGTTTTCCATAAAAAAAAAATATTCATAAAACCCGCTACGTGTGCCAAATATTGTATACAGATTCGGCTCCACTCCAGGAGGCATGCAATGGTACAAAATAAATATCCCCTCAAATGTTTTAAAAAACCATTAGGCCTTATCTGAAAATCTAAGAAGTATAAATTGCAGATATTTTCGTAAAAATAAGAAATATTTATATCCTGAACGGGATATGAGTGGCTTGGGAGAGGGACGTCTGGACCTCACTGCTTAGGCTGCTGCCCCTGTGACCCGACCAAACCCCGGATTAAGCGCAGGAAGAAGATGATGAATGAAGAAATAAAATTAGGAAGAACAAGAGCATGCAGATAGTGCAAACCTCCACCAAGCAGAAACAATCACAGAAAGTACATAGTGCTCCCTGCACTTGACACTACCTGCATGTGACACTTCCAAAAAAAAATGTCTAAATCCAGAATTTGATCCGGATAATCTCCATAATTTAATGCAGTCCTTTTTGTCCAAAGCCCGACATCTGGGAGGAATTTCATTAGAATCCACACATTACTTTTTGAGTAAAACTGCTTACAATCACACTAACAAATCCCACTAACAAACACACAAATCTATACAAAAAATAAAGCCTCCTTAGCAGAGGTAAAAATAAATACTTGGTAGAGATACCTGAAAACGCTACTTAAGTACTTGCACTTTGTTACTTCCCACCTCTGATTTTATTTCAGGAACATCCATAATTTTTAGAATTACTTTATATATAAAACATAAAAGAAAAAAAAAAGAAAAAAATTACAAGATGGCACATATTTTTTTTTAAAAGTTAATTTTACACATTTCTATGTCACCCTTTGCCATGGCCAGGGATTTCTAAAGTTTTCATTCTTAAGTAAGCATTAAGTTTGGTAAGCTTCTCACCACTTATTTATCTAAAGCGATTAAGATCCCTGGAGTCACTCATAGGCGACTTTAGTATCTCTGGCAAGTCAAGGCCATTTGGGCTCATTGTACTTGCTGGTATGCCAATGACTCCCCTGAGCCACAGGTTGGCATTAGATCCATGCTGACTGGCTCCCTACATTGTTATTAACAGCCGTGTTGGCAGCGCATGTGTGCTCGGTGGACGGTTAGTGTTCCAGCTGTCTGTCTGCTCAAGGAGTATTATGCTGGAGGCAAAACCCTGCCCACAGCCTGCTTGATCTATAGCTCCTCTCCTGAAACATGTCATCTAAATGCTAAGTACCATCGCTGCATTGTTAAATCAAAGCGGAAAAAAGTAAGAGCTGCAGTAAGCAAAAAAATAGGATTCTGTGAATAGGTGCCAAATTTCTGATTTGATTTGTGTTTCCCTTTCTCTTTCTGCCCTTCCCTGGGTGTTTTTTTTTTTTTCCAGGAAATGCTTGCTGCAGGATTACAAAAAAAAGTAGCATAAATAAAGCAGGCAAAGAGAAAAAGCTCGGATGCATCAAGCATAAGCTTCTGTTGCCTCTCATTTGCTTTGTAAAGACTTTTATAGAGTGTCTGAGCCTTTCACATGCTTGGCTATCGATTGAGCAACATGAACTCTGAAGGAAAAAGCTGAGGCAGCACTTAAGGGACTTGCAATGAACTGTTCCCGCTAATTAAAAGGCTAACAAGGTGAGTGAGGAAAAAAAAGAGAGAGGAAGGTGGTAAAGGAGACGGACTGAGGCAGAGGAGGCCACACAGTGTGTCTGCAGTTTACAGTGAGAAGGCATGAAATAATGATGGAGAAGATTTAAAAGATAGGTGACTAATGCTTCATTCAGACTGGATAAGTTAAACAAGACGAGGCGATTAAATGCAATTAGCGGTAATTACCAATGTATCCCTGTGATAGAAGTCGCCTTTATGGACTGCACAATATCATCATTTATCTGTAGAAATGACCCCTACTACCACTACTACTACAGTAATCTCATCTACATCGGGGTTCACCTCTCGTGCCCTATCGTACATCACAGTTTTTTATAGAACATATCTTTTTTATTATTATTATTTTTTTTTTTCTTATAGCTTTTTACTTTGAAATAAGTATTTTTCTATGCTAATAGATATTAATGGGATTATTAACGCCAATAAAATGTATTAATTATAACATGTAAAGATCAAATAAAGTGCTCTTCATTCTCTTGGGCACTGATTGGATGCTGCTAGCATGACCATTCAGGAGAAAGTAAAACTCCTGGATATGAATAAAGGAGGATGAAGTTACGCCACGACTTATTTTTTTTATGCTCAAACTAGAAAAAAATCTGATTTTGAAATGGTCTTTCTACATCACAGATAAGAGAGAGAGAGAGTGTGTGTGTCTGTGTGTGTATGAGTGTGTGTAACCTCCACGATAAAAAGGGGATTACTAGACTCCTTATCCCGTAACCACCATCATGCTCTTTCTTCCCTAGAGGAGCTATACTGGTCCTGCTGCCACAGGAAAGCCTGCAGCAACCTGAAGGACTCGTCCCACCCAGCACATCACCTACTCCAGCTGGTATCCTCAGGCAGGAGGTTTAGAGCATTAAAAGCCAAAACAAGCAGAATGAAAAACAGCACATATCCCAGGATGGTTGCAATAATGAATAAACATTGAAAGATATAACTCATCCCGCTATACTGTGCAATCTGTCAAGACTGTGCTGCTAAATGCATATCTATACAACATATCTTAGAGATATTCTATTTTATTGTTTTTGTTTTTTAATCTTATAATTTTATTTTTTACATATAACTTATAACACCTAATTTCTTTGGGACTCAATGGGATTGCAAACAGTTTCGTTATACTTTTGTATAATGAAAATAAATATTCTGATCTCAAGAATCCACAAAGTTTTGAATATAGATTAAAGCTTGGAACAAGCTATATAGATTGGAACATGGCAGAGAAAAGGCCAGAGAAGTGATGCCTCTCATGGTTATGTTGTTGGGTTGCCAGTACATTCCTACATAATGTTAATGTTATGGACATCCATCCATCCTCTATACTGTTTGTCCATCAAAGTCAGGAGGGAAAGCTGCAGCCAATCACAGCTGACTTTGGATGGAAGGTCAGGTGCACAGGATGCCACACAATTGCAAGGTTATGTTTTGGACATGTGACCTAATACTGATCAAGCACAATTTGCCCTACAGCGTGCCCTGTTTGTAACAAATAAAGCTATCAGTTCGGTCTTCATCTGGCAACAAAGGCCCTTTCACAAACATCCTGTGATTTTTTTGTTGTTGTATGACAGACTCACGTATGTTTGTGTGAAGTTGCTTGGAAAGCTGCATTGTTGTGTTCACATATAAAATATGTAATGCCCTTCTGTCATAGGAAAAATAGGTCAAGCATCTGTAAGTCAGACTGGACGCTGTGATATGATTGCTGCACACTGTCTTAAAACTGTAAATTGTACGATGCACGAGGGTATATAAGGAGTTTCTGCAGGTTTAATTCAGGGCAATCATAGGAGTATTGTAAAAAATACCCCTTATGATTCTAAGTGCTACTCCATGTCCATGGTCTTCAGGTCTATGATGGCATTTTCAGTCACAAAACATGTGAGTTTCGTATGACACGCCCACAATTATACTAGAAATTTGGCCAGTTTTCTGTTGTGGACCCATTGTGTACCTATTGTGCGATGTATGTGACAGGGCTGTTGGCAGACATAGACCCAGAAATCAAATCCTCTCTAGAGAAGAGCTAAAGGATTTACAAAATAAAGAGAAAAGTCAAAGAAGCTGTTGC
Organism: Neosilurus hyrtlii; assembly: GCA_028564935.1. NCBI lineage: Eukaryota > Metazoa > Chordata > Actinopteri > Siluriformes > Plotosidae > Neosilurus > Neosilurus hyrtlii. The sequence continues at coordinate 12,276,390 of JAOUQZ010000030.1, forward strand.
TGGAAGAAAAAAAGACAACAGAGATAAAGTACTTTACAAAACAACAAAGTAAGAATTAAGTATGCATACAATCATCTGGAACAGCCATCCTGCTTCCTCTTCCCTGCAGGAGTCTGTCTGCTAATATCGCAGGGCAGATGCCCCTGGGCACACATCTGAGGGAGGAGAATGAAGAATAGGTACACCGCCTCGCTAGCGGATCGGCCCAGATTGTTAATGTGTACTCTGCTAATTGAGCATATTAGCTTTCATTAGCGCAAATGAAGCGATGGCTCCAGGTGTTTCGGCTCTGTGGTGGTTGGGGTGGTGGAGGTGGAATGAGTCTGAATGAGAACCACGTCAAGCTCGACAGTGTTTACTGTTTATCCACTGCAACAGCAAATATGGCTGCGTCATGTCATATCCATGGAGAGTAAAGGCGTAACAATGGCATCTTCAAATCGATGTGACGATGACTTTTCCTGCCAGCTCAGCAATATCCATCTTTTAACTTCAGTTGCACTGGATCAAGATTGAATTGGCTTGGATCAGCAGTAGCATAGAATCTAATTAGTGCTTTTCATAACAAAGACAGCAGGAAAACATTTTCCCAACCGGTAACATGATAACGATAAAACTCCTGGATATGATTAAAGAAGGATGAAGTTACGCCACCGTAGACTTATTTTTTAATGCTTAAACTACAAAAAAAATATGATTTTGGAATGGTCTTCTTACATCACAGATAACTCTGTGTGTGTGTGTGTGTGTGTGTGTGTGTGTGTGTGTGTGTGTGTGTGTAACCCTGACGATAAACAGGGGATTATGAGGTAACAGACAAACTTGGTAGAACATGTCAGCAATTATTACATACACTTGATGCTACGATGGAGGAAACATGGCACCTGTCAGCTTTTACCAACATCAACAAAGGTATGTAACTTTAACGGGGTATATACACGATGCTAAAAACATGATACATGCTGTACCACAGTGCTGTGGAATTCCTGATTTCTAATTTACAGAAATTCTGAATGCAGTGCAGAATCACGTTCTCTTACTCATTTGCCGAAATGCTTAATCCTATGTTAATCCTATGTACTGACACTGGGTGAAGGCAGGGTACACCCCAAACAGCTTGCCAGACCACTGCAGGGCCAACACAAACATAACCATTCCTACTCACGGGGGGCAATTCGGAACAGCTGATTAGTTTAATGTGCATGTGTTTGGACTGTGGGAGGAAACTTGAGTATGTGGAAGAAACCCATGCAAGCACAGGGAGGACATATGCACCCTTTACAGAGAAACATCATCGCAGAGTGCGGGACTCAAACCCAGGACAGTTCTTGCAGTGAAGCAGATGTGATGACCATCTCACCACGTTGGCTGCAGTTGGTCAGATCGAGGCTCAGCAACATTATACAACAACAAAATGAAGTCGACTGATGACCTGAACGGACTGAATGACCAGGTTATCCCATCAATGGACTTTTTATTCCCTGATAGCACGAATATAAAATTGGGGCTCGAGTACTGAAGGGGTCTTTCAGAGAGCATGAGGACCACAGAGTCCTGACCTTAACCATACTGGAAGGCTTTGGGATGAGCTGGAGAAGACTTTATGAAGCGGTTTGATTTTTCCTTCATCATTTCAAGATGTTGGTGAAAAAGAATCCCGAATCTGGATAGAAATAAACATTGTGATGTTGTTTAAGTCTATTAAAGTCTATTATTAATGGTGAATAAGGCAGTCCAACAAAATAGTGTGCAACTTTTTTTTTTTTTGCTCCGGGCGATGTATATGGTGTTGAATATATGTCTAAAATCTGACTCCTGGTATTAACTGAAACAGTGTTAAGCTGAAGATCTGTCCATCTGTGCCAATGCTTAAAAAAAGCACATCACCATGACAACATCTTATCTTAAAAAAATAAATAAATAAATTAGATAACATTATACATTAAGGGCTGTGCTAGACACATGGCATAAAAACCCTCAAAACACATTTCACACATGTGCTAGCGTTTATCTCTAATGTTACTATAGGAGCCAAGTGTGAATGAATCTCACTGTTCTTATGGCTCCACCGAGTTAACCATTTAAAGATTGATTTATCGCCTTTGATAGCTGCAAGCTGGGCTACGGAGCACAGCAGAGCTCTGATGCAGAACAGGTCTGAACGGTTAATGAAGTGCTTATTTATAGAGTAGAGCTTTGGAGTGAATGTCAAATACACAGAGATGCAGATCTGCTGTGAAATCAGACTGGGTGAATTTTACTGCGCTTCTTGAGGTGCCATCATAGAATGCAAAGAGCTTTTAACAGGAAAGAATTAGTCAGTAATTAAGTAAGCTCAGTATAGTTCAGTAATACTTGGTTTGCAAATGTACTATATAAATAAAATAAAATATACAAAAAAAATTACCCTAAAAACAATAGAAACAATAGAAATACAAATATAGGCTTGTACATAGGAGGTGAATTCTAATTACACACACACACACACACACACACACAGAAAAAATATCTTTTAAAGTTAATCATTACTGCAGCTACAGCTAAAATGATCAGTGAATCAATGACATGGTTATTATCTGTGTGTATCTTTTGCAATAGCACTACTTTTTACTAGCATCATGGACTCTGACTGGGTGGCACAGTGGCACATCCGCCTCATAGCAACAAGGTCTTGGGTTCAAGTGTGAAACTGTCATGATCTTGTGTAGTTGTTGAACTGTCGGCATCTCGGCTGGTTATAAAACTGTCAGGATATAAGGGTTGCTGTGGAATTGTAGGGATCTCGGGTGCTTGTGGAATTGTAGGGATCTCGGGTAGTTGTGGAAATGCTGGGATCTTAGGTGGCTAAGGAATTGTCAAACTGGGTTTTTCTAATCTCCTACCATAAGGCAAATGCCTTTTAGTTGCAGCACTTGTGGTTTGACAAGAAAAAGAAGAATGAACTTGAACCGTAGAATAGGTTATCAATCAGAGTGACATATTCAATCAGCCTGCATAACAAGAGAGATGATATTCAAAAGATGTTGTGGTGTCAGTTTGTATGGAGATGGAGCCTTGCTAACAGAAAGCACTACTTGAGAAGATGCCATGATCAGGGTCTGATGGACCCCCAGCAAACACCTTCAGAACCTTCAATAAGGACATAGAGGAACTCAGAGAAATCAAGAGAAACTGGCAGTGAAAAGCAAGGAGATGGAATGCAGGGCTACATGCAGCCTAAAAAAAGAAAAGTGCCCTGATAATGCTACTTTTGACATAGGGGAAGTAAACAAAACAGACAGAGAGAGAGAGAGCGAGAGAGAAAGAGAGAGAGAGAGAGAGAGAGAGAGAGAGAGAGAGAGAGAGAGAGAGAGAGA